>VXBB01012047.1:1504043-1544958 GCA_013399915.1 Illadopsis cleaveri
TGTTTGTTTGTTTGGGGTTCTTATTTTTATTTTCTTTTTTAAACCTGCAAATGGATTTGGGTAATATCCACCTTTTAAAAATTAAATTGAGATAGTTAGCTGAGGGAAAAAAAAACCAAAACAGCCAACCCATGCCAAAACATTATTGTCAATTGTCATTTTTTCTTTATCCCCAGGTAGGCTTAAAGAGGTGGAGGAGGCAGGTTTTTTCACTACTTAAAACTTTGTGTACATTATTTGAAATGTTACTCAAAAGACAACTGCTTGCTGACCATCAAAAAACCAAGGCACATTGCAAGTATTATAGGGTGTGAAAGTGAAAATACTGGTACAAAACTGAACCCCACAGGTTGAAAGCTAATTAAAAAACAATTGAAGTTGTGCCTCTTAAGTAAGATCATTTCAGTTGTTCTAGAAGTCTCTAAAGAGGGGCTGTAACAGCTGTCATTGACTTTCATCTTACACTTATCTGCCCAAGCTGAGTCAATGCAATGTAAAAGCATTTTTTTAATGCTAATTTAAAATCTTAGCACACACAGTACTTGAAAAGTAATTTATGGATTGGGTTTGCTGTTTGTTTCTTCGCACCTTGAGAATATTTTTGTTTTGGAAAATACAAAAGTTCAGCAGGGTTTTTTTTAATTGAAGCTTACAAAAACAATAGCTATTACATTAAAGTTTTCAAGGCACCTGTGGGCAAAATGTTTCTTTCCTCAGATATTTCTCTCTGGGGTGAAGATTGGGGGATGGTGGTTAAAATGAGCAAGAAGGACTGAATACAGGCTGTGCAGGTTATGCTTGTCCAAGGTAATGTGTTTTAAAATACAGAATCCAGCTCCTTACTTGAATTATTTCTGTGCTTGGAGTTTTTGAAATTGTGTCCGTATAGAGTATGACCAAAGTCTCTGCTTTCAGCATGGATTCAGGGCAGAATAGCCTGGGATGTGCTGCCCTGGAGCATACAGAAGTGATAGCTCTGCTGCTGTTGAACACAACTTGTGTCTCTAAATCTCTTTAATAATAGTTTATTAGTGCCTCATCATCTAAGTGTTCTTGATAGTGGGTTGCATGAGTAAAACCATCCTTTGATCTCCAGGTTGTATTTATTATAAGACTACATTTTGTAGTTGTTAATTTAGTTGGTCTATCAGTGGTTAGCACCCAAGCTGAAATGTGCATGTCTTTTTGTTAAGCTTATAATAATTCTCAGTAAAATGTCTTGAATTGTTTTGTTTTACATAGCACAGTTGACGATGTAGAGCAGTGCTGTTAATTTATTTTGGTGGGTTTTTTTTCTTTAAGCGTAAATCAATCTTAAATCAAGAACTTATTAAATGTATATGGTGTCCATATACTTCAAATTAGCTATCCCCCCCTCCCCCCCATATGGATTGGTTGCTTAGAAACCCAGAGCTGGTTTGACCAGGTGTTGGAAATCTGCTGGCAATTTAAAACATCAATAATGCAGTGAATGGGGAGCTCTGCCTGCTCGGTGGCATCAGTGGGTATCAAGTGTAAGGATTTGGTTTAAGATTGAAATGCTGTCTCCATATTTCTCTGTGGATTAATGATAGGATTTGTTTGCAATTACAGCTTACAAAGTCCTTTCTATCAGAAAGCTTGGAAAAATGTGTGAGTGATTGGATTGTAAGAATTTGTGTTAGAAATATGCAAAGTTCTTTGCTTTTCTATCCAAACTGTGATGTGGAAATGTTGTCAAAGTAGTTTCTTTCACCGCAGTGTTCATGAGGCAATCCAGACACAGAGTTGGGGTATTTGATATATTTACAGTTCTGCACAGAAGGGGGTGCTGGGTGGCAAATCCACAAATCCAGCACACTAACCATCAAAACTTTTTTACTATTTTATACATTTTAGCAAAGGAAGGAGTTAGTTTTCATTGGCTATAAGTTACATAATTCTCTTATTAATTAATTTTCTATTTTCTATTGGTTAACGATTCTCTTGCTTCTCATGCTAATTAGTTTGCATGCTCAGTCTTTCTCTTTTTTGAGTCAGTGAATTTCTTAAGTCAGTGATGGCAATCTCACATTTCTGGAAGCTGGAGCAGATTTCAGCACAGTTGCTGAGTTGGCTTTTAATAGTTTCTTCCTTATCTTGGGAGTTGTTCCAGGTATCCCTCTGGCCTGTAAATTCTGCCTTCTTTGTGTCCACTATCAGTGGCCATCCTTCTTCCCAAGCTTTGACAACCTCTCCCTAGGTCTGAAATCTTTGAAGCATGTCAGGCCCTAAACCTTAACCAAGNCGTAATTCTCTTATTAATTAATTTTCTATTTTCTATTGGTTAACGATTCTCTTGCTTCTCATGCTAATTAGTTTGCATGCTCAGTCTTTCTCTTTTTTGAGTCAGTGAATTTCTTAAATCAGTGATGGCCTGGAAGCTGGAGCAGATTTCAGCACAGTTGCTGAGTTGGCTTTTAATAGTTTCTTCCTTATCTTGGGAGTTGTTCCAGGTATCCCTCTGGCCTGTAAATTCTGCCTTCTTTGTGTCCACTATCAGTGGCCATCCTTCTTCCCAAGCTTTGATAACCTCTCCCTAGGTCTGAAATCTTTGAAGCATGTCAGGCCCTAAACCTTAACCAAGCAAGTCTACCAACAAGTAATTTGTCTGTCTAACGCTTGTACATCCCTTAGAGCTTGTTAGCTGCTCTCTGTTTCATGGATTAAATCTCCTTTCTTGCTGTTTATGCTTGAAAGGATACAAATTCTTTTTGAACCTCAACAGTTTCTGAGGAAGTTTCAAGGTGTTGTTTTTTGTCTGGTATCTTTTAATAGCTTAGCCAAGTTGGGTGGCTCAAAAATGTCTCTGGAGTAATGTTGTGAAACAGAAGAATAATCAGTGAGTTTGGCTTGCTGCAGGGGCCTCAGTGGAGCTTGGCTGTAGTGGCCACAAATCAACGTGGGAAGGTTGAAAATAAAACTCTACCAGACTCAAACTCATTTGGGGGAGCAACACTATTATTGCCTTTGCCTGCTGTGAGAGATCAATCACAGGGTTGACAGCTGTGAGTTTAAATCTGAATCTTCCTGATGCCAGGTATTTTAACTTGGGTGTCATTGTTCAAGTCATAACGATTGCCACGTGGTGTATTCCCTACGTCCTGCCTTGGCTGAAATGTTGTGTCTAGGTGTGCACAATATGCATATTTCTTCATTTTGTGATTATGTGACTCTTAACAATTTTTCCTTCTTACAAGTAGGTTAAGGACCATTGCTGCCAGGCCTGGGGGATTTTCTGAGACTGTAAATGCTGGAATTAAAGGTCTGTATTTGACACCTCCCAGAAAACCGAAGCTAAGTGTGTGCTTTGAGAGGTGAGTATGTCTTTATGTTAGGAGTAAGAGTGGAAGTCCCCCTGTAAGCTGTCTTTTGACTGCCTCCAGTAATTATGTTCGTATCTTGGAGATTTCTATGTCAAATATTCTGAGTTGAAAAGACTTGCTTTCCTGGCCTACTTTGGGATCCTGTGTTCACCTTCTAATGTTTTCTGGCATGGTTCTCCTTTGTGTTCTTTTCTAAGTTCATAAGGATTATGTAGGTTTTCCAATCCATGTGAAGCCTTCAGCAACTCCTTTGGAAGTCATGGGCAGTGTTGTTCCTTGAGAATAAAAATTGTTACTTTATTACTTCAGTAACAACCAGATTGGAATTAAACTTCATATGTTTCTCTTGGTTATTGATTGTCATCAAGTGTATCAAGGGCACTTTCAATATAATTGTGAGTTGTTTTCCTTTTGAAAATTAGTTACATTTTTACAAAAAAATTTCTCAGGATATGTTACCTGAAAAAGTAATTAGTTTTCCTTATTTTATACTTTTGATAGCTTCCTGTGTAGTGATTTCTCTGTTTTGCATTGGATGGCCAGTTCAGTACCTCTGTGTTGTCTGACTGGTGTAATGGTGAAAGAAAAAAGGAAAAAAAAAAATCAACTTCCTTCAAGGGAGAAAGAATACAGCTGTAAAAACTGATGTTGCAAGTTCTGGATCAAGTATATTATTTTAGCTAATTTGCAGCTTTTTAAGGTATCACTTCTAAATTGTCTCTGGAATGAATGCACTAACTGCTTTGGACGTAGAGTTTATGACTTATTTCACATAATAACAATGCAAATTTTGGCATGTTGCTTCTATGTCGATGCAACTAAGATTCTGAGTTTAATACAACCATTGAGGTATTGGCATTATTGTGCTACCCTTTAAAGCTCTCTGCTTCTGAAATAGTGTCATAAATCAACAAGCGTTGTAAATAACCCAGTAATAAAAGGACAAGAGGCACAGCTGGGGTGTTGACTTTCACAACACCTTTTATTTTCAGCAGTGATTTTGATGTGACCATACTCAATGCTCAAGAAAATTAAGAGTGTAAAATGCATGTATTTTCAACTCTGCAGCTATGAGCTACTGCTCAAATTGTATGAGGTTCGTGTCTGCTAATGCAAAAATCACTTTGACTCAGTTCCAGGATATGTTCTGCTTGTCATGCTTAGACTGGCACCTGCATTTCAGGAAGCCTTCCAGATGCAGAGACATTGGCATTTTCAAGATATCACTTGGCTCTTACTTTGAAGTTCACATCTTTCTGTTGACATAAATGAAAACTGCACAAGACCCCTGAGCACGTGCAGTTTGAAGATTATGATGAGGTAGAGCATGATCTTGCTGTTAGACTAGGACATTTCTGTCCTGGTGCATTCTGAGACCAGACACTGCAGTCAAAAGGGAGAGTGAATATATCTGCAGTTGTGCAAATGCTGGTGATTATGGAATAAATGTTAAAATCATGGTAAGAACAGTAAGAAACTGAAGCTAAATGAGGTAGTTTCATGTCAAAGATAGTTAAAGTTAGTTTAATAAAAATGCAGACTCATGACTTTTCATGTAATTGTGCTGTGCCACTTGAATAAGTTGTGACGAATTATTTTAGGCAAATGCCACATACCAGAGAGTGAAATTAGAGCCCAAACTCCACGGTGTAGCTCTTCAGGTGATTTTTGATTCACCTATTTACAACCTGCTGGTTTCCACCTCTTCTGTTTTTGTCTGGTTTGAAATTAAAATTCTCTGCCATTGTAGTTTCTGGAGTTTGCAGGCAAGTCTAACAGTATTCTTCCTGTTTTTCTTTTCTAGCATGCCATCAGAAATGCTACTGAAAATATTCTCCTATTTGGATGCTGTGTCCCTGTTGTCTCTTGGTTGTGTGAATAAGCGCTTCTATGAGCTGGCCAATGACAAGTAAGGAAGAGGGAAGGTCTCAGTTGTGCCACAGTTGTGTTTACCTGAATTATGAGTCTTTCTAATTCAGTTTCTCTGATGCCAGAGCACTGATGCATGCACCTCTGGGCAGTTACTCTGCTGAAATTGCCCTGCATAGCCCACAGTAGGTGTTGCATGGAATTCTAGCTGTGCAGGGCCTGTTGTTTATTGGGAGTTATGAGGCAAAAACTAAATCCAGTGCTTTGAAACGTTGCTGTCAGCACTTTTTTAATTTTAAAATTTGCAAGCATTTGTTTGTATTCACATGGACCTGCAGGAACTTTTCTGTTCAGGTGATCCTTAATGGTGTGTTGCCAGTAGCTTTATGGAATTGTCGTAGCTTTCACAGTTTTGAAGTCCTGCATACTTAATTCTTTCATCAGATTTTTGCAGAGGGATTGATTCAATCACATGATCCACTAGTGATTTTTATCTGTTGCTCTGTTTGTGAAGTTTTGATGATTTCGAAATGAGAACAAAAGAGATGAAGATAAATACCAACACATTTTTTTAGGGATTGCTTATACAGAGTACATAAATTGCTCCTACCAATATCATGATAATTTTGTGAAAGGGTAAAGAGGAGAGACTCAGGTTGGTATGTGATAACTAGGATCTGGGCATCCTTTTCTTTGTAGGATTCTACTGCATTAGTGTTGTTTGAATGAGAAAATGTCTTCCTCTATAGGAAGTTGCTGTACCTGGTATGAATCTATTTCTCCCTTATTACTAAAACTTGTATGGTGAATTAGTTGGTTTACCTTGGCATTGATACCTTTAGAACCGATGAATTTAAAGGGGAGATCTGTAATCCAGATTTAGGTTTTGAGGGTAGATAAAAATTGCATAGTTGACACAAATTACCAATCTTGGTATGTATTTTCCACTTCAGGGTGGTAAGACAGGATAAAATCACTGTGGCTGTCCAGGGGAAGATGATTCATCTGTCTCCATCTTGACAATGTCTGTTTCCATTTTCTAATCTCAACAGAGATTAGTGTGTGTGCACAAATGGGACTTGGGAAAGAGTTGCGTTCCCTTATCTAGGAGCGTGACTGGTTCAGTGGGAGCAGGTAATTTCTTCCTGATGGATTTTCATGGACCTTCTCAAGACCCTGAATCTTGCAGTGAATGAACAGAAGTTTTAATTGAAGTCCCTGCATATTTCTGTGACAAATCTGACCTCGGTTTTTAGACTGAGTGTCTTTTTTTAGGATATTTCCGCTGTCCTGGATGTACAGAGTGCTGTCCTAGATGCAACAGGACCATCCGTGTTTCAGTGTGAAATGTCTGTGCTGCCTAATGCAGTGATTTGTCTTTGGGCTGTTCATATAATGCATGTGCTTGAACAGTTCTTGGCCCTGATGTCTCTAGTATAACTGTTGAGGACAAGGAAATGTTTATGACCCACCCCCTTCTGCCTCCTCCTTGTCCCAGCATGGGATATTCCAGCCTTCCTACCATGCAGTGTGGGAAGTTCACAGGTGTGGTCTGCCTGGGAAAGCCTGAGGATTCTGATCACCAGCAGAACGTGCTTGTGTGAGAGGAAGTGAGAGCACAGGGGAAACTCTTTGCCACTGTGGTCAAGTGATGACTGATGATGATATGTCTGGTTCTGGCATCTGAGTTAGCAGTAAAAGGTTTGTTTGGCTTGTTATAGTAATGTCCAGTAAGAACCTTGAGATGAGTATTAACAATTTGAGGCAAGAAGGGCATGCATGTAATTCTGCTGTGAAAGAGGCAAACTTGTGCTTCTCTCTTGGATGCCTTTTTGATTTATCTGCCCTGAATTCTTCAGAAGTTGAGGATGAAGGCGAAGTGATACCATCCTAAATGCTTGTGATTCCAAGTCCTGCTTCATCATCTTCTCTGTCTCCCTGCCCTAGCTGAATTTTTGAGTTTCTTGCATGACGCTGTTTTGAGAAAGGAAGATGCAATGTTATTGAGAGTGAGGGTGAGGGTGGTAGGTATTTGTCATTAGTTTATATTCAGTCAACTAAATTGCCTGAGTCTGCAACTTCAAAATGCAAGAAATGCCTACTACTAAGCCCTGTCTTTTCAGCATCTTACAGTAAGATGCAGAGTATCTCTCTCCATCAGAGGAAGTCTTTTTTGGGAAGGGGTTTCTGGTTAACAGGGGAGTTTTATAGGAGGTTATTTTACTGGACTTTTTAGGCTGATGAAGACCAATTGGATGATACACAGCTCACATTCCCCTGGTGATGTTATGTTAAGTACATCTCTCCTTTTTTTCATCACTGGACAATTCTAAACTGCTTTGGAGTTAAAAAAGAATATTCCCCCTCCATCAGAAATGTTTTATACTGTCTGGTAACTTGACTGCCTTTTATAGTCTTAAAATAGAAATCCCTTAAAACTTTGTTTCAGTTATGGGATTGTTCTTTATATTACCCTTCCCACCCTACTTTTGGGTGGGAAGGTTGAAAACTCATGTTGACTGTGAACCCACCTTTACCAGTCATGGTAACTTATTGATCTGTGTGTTTCAGACACTTTTGTCTTAAAAAATGGCCGTGGGGAATTCCTGTATATATCTGCAGAGCAGCAGGCTGGAAGGTTTTTGCAAAATTCCTGGGTATGTTTGCACCAATAACCAGAGCCTGGCTCTCAGCATGTGGGGACTTATTCTCAGCAGCTAATGTATTGAGGATGGTTTTGATGGGTAGGAGGCAGTGTGGGATGGATCTAATCCTTGAATGCTTGTAAGGAGGGGGGGAAGATGCCATATGATACATGGTAGTGTAAGTTTGCCTGAGGATAAGTGAGAACTGGTAAAGGTAATCTGGCTGATAAATGGTAGAAAATGTCTCTTAAGGATTTGTTGCCCTCACTATTAATTTTCTTCAGTGCAGTTATGTACACTGTGTGTCTGGCATTTCAAAATTAGAAAACTCATTGGCAACCTGTATTCACAGATGATTGTTTGAATTCTTGTAGATTCCTCTACTCAATGTTCTGTGAATGGTCCTAGAGATAGTGGGGTGTGGGGGGCTGAAATGTGACCTCATCATTTTCCTGGCATGAAAGAGATGAACCCATCATTACAGTTACATATTTCTTTGACATCAGAAAGTCATCTTCTCTGGGGTTTTCCAAAGAGAGTGCAGAAGGGATTGAAATTACATTGGTACCACCAAACAAAGGTGATTCTAATTGTCCTCCTTCAGCTGGATCTGAGAAACTTGAAGTGTACAGATGATCTTTGTTGAATAGGAGGCATTAAATCACTTTTTCCATGAGCTGATTTTCTATGAGGAGGATGCATCATTGTTTTGGGGTGGAATTTTCAAAATTTTCTGCTTAACTTTTATCAGTTTTTGCTTACTTTGCTGACTGTGACCATGCTGTCACAGAGCTTCATCCTGGATCCCGTATTTTTGGGAAGACAGACAAGACTTTTTTTGCTAACACTATGCTCAGTAGTAGCTGCGATGTGCATATAAAAATGAAGTGACTGTTCTTGAAATTTATTCCTCTTTATTCTATTTTTATTTTCAGTGGAATTTGGCTGAAACTCTATTCCAGTTCTTTGCACCCAAAATGGAGAATGAAGTCTAAACAAACAGAAGCTGTTTCTTTGGACTGTGCTGCTCTACATGATAAAAAGCCTGGGTACTGGAAGAAAGAATACATCTTCAAACAAACGTGTGCCTTCAAAACCAGAGTAATGCGGCTCGTTAAATTTCTAGATCCTTATACAGGTCTTCCATGTAAAAACAAAGAAGCTATGAAGTAAGCAATGCCTTGTCACAAAGATTTACTTCAGAAAAATATCCAAAGCATTAGTGGCTTGGGGGAATATAGAATTAGAGCTAAAAAATGTATATCATAATGGGATGATACAGTGATAATCTATACGTGACTGAAACTGAGGAACATAAGTAGCAGTTAGTAGAAATTTAAAAATTCCATTGAAAGCACAGTTTAAATTTTACCAGTTTGGGAATTCGTTTTTAAACACTCCACTCTCAATTCCTAAATTCCAGAGTCTCTGGCTTGAGTTGGATAATTGTTCTAAAGGACAAAAATGGAAAAGAGCGTGTAGTAGAGAAGCCAAAACTATCATTTAAGGACACATCTGTTACCGTACTTTGGTATGGTACAGACTGGCCGTGCTTAGACATCCTGTCAACCCTAAAACTCTTTGGAGTTACACCATTGCTTCCTGACCAAAGCAGACCTCCCAACAAGAATGGGTGAGTTTTAACATAGGATTTTTGAGGATTTTTTGGGTGTAACTGGTTGATAATGTGTCTATAGGACCTATCTGACGTTTGTTTGACTTAATAAGTTAAGCCTTCATTAGAAAGCCTCCCTGCAGTAGTTCTTTCCATGTTCTTGTCTTATTTGATAGAGTTTTTTAGGGAAGAAATAGTAGAAATAGTATAATCCAGCAAGGTATGACATTAATTCACAGATTAATTGGCATGTGATTTGCAGACTGATAGGTCCTGACTTGGAAAGCTGAATCTAAGGCATAGGGCATGAAAGAAAAATGTAAATCTAGGAGACTTTATTGTGAGAAATTTAGCTTGGAAAAGTTAATCAGTATTTGTGTGGCTACAGTCAGGTACTCCATGTTGTTAAAATTTATTTTCTGTCTGCCAGGTGTGTATGTGAATTTAGGGAACTTCATGTTTAACTGTGTGTGCAATCTTCATAACATGCATGTAAAGTCCCACAGTCCACAGCATGTCCCTTGTTTTTTAATTTAAATGTGTACAGTGGTTTTTGTCATTATATTCTAAAACTATATTTAAATGAAAAGTGTCTATTTGAGGTATTTGGTTGCTGTCAAGGAGTTTTGCACACATTTGGGTCTATGTGTACAGTAGGTGCAGTGTCAGCTACCTGCTTCTTACACAAAGCCCCTAGCCACAGAGCTCTGAAAAGAGTTCACCTACAAAACACCTGGTTCCTCAACCAGAAGCAAAGTATTTACTTAAAAAAGAAATAAATCAAGAAAAGCCTTTTATATAAAGTTAACTGAACAAATCTTGCAGTCAAATTATGTGGGAAATGTAGTTGTGTTACCAAGATGATGATTCATATGTAGAAAATAAAAAAGAAAGCATGCAGGCAGTTGATGTATTTATTTCACAGTGTTACAAGTTTTTAGAAATTTTGACTATAGATAAAGGCAGTGATTTCACCAATTTCAGTATGTCATTGTTAAGACTATAGGGCAGTAGGGCAGGGACAGGCCTGATTGGCTTAAAGATGGAAAGGGTTGATGTTGATTAGGAAGAAATTTTTGACTGTGAGGGTGGTGTGACACTGGAATGGGTTGTTCGGGGAGATTGTGGGTGCCCCATCCCAGGCAATGTTCAGTGTGTGGTTGTAGGTGATACTGCAGTGATACTATGTGGAAATCTAGGAACTATTTTGAACATAATAAGAGCCTGAGTCTGAAAAGGATTTTAGGAAGACTTCTTCATTTTGAATAGATAATGCAGACTTTACTTTCTGCTCTTTTTTTTAATGCGTCATTAGTTAATAAGAGTGTCCACGAATATATGTTTAAGATTGTTTTGGAGCTAAATGGCTTCAATTATAGGTAAAATATAGAAAAAAAAAGTCTAAAAAAGGAAATCTTCTGGTAATACAAACTTTTAATTTATTATATGTACAGTTTGATCTTTACCTTTGAATTTTGCTTCACAGTGATAAATGTTCAGTGATTCCATCTAGTGTCAAGGAAGTATCAAAACCAAATTGTAAAGTAATTCTGTATTTTGAAAAATTGGGCAAACACGTGAGTTATTTTTTTAAGAGTGTTTTAGAAGATCATATAGTGTTTTTTGTTTCTTTTCGTGTTAGGGGTTGAGATCCTTCTAGTACACTGTAGTTGTTCAAATGTATAGTTTATGACTCTGCATGCCAAATGCTTTCAAAACCATTTTCATCACCTGCTGCAGGTCAGACTTTAGAGTTAAAAAGGAAATTAGGCTAAACTTTTACATGAATAAGGAGATACAGCCTCTTTGCTACATTCTGTGTGTTCTTTTCAAAGGCCTCGTCGATTTTCCTTGATTGCTGAATACCATCTTGGCAACCTGACTGAAAGTAGTGTAGCAATTGGTGCTGATGAGCTTGTCCAGCTCTTCAGTCTGAGTCCAGGACTGTTAGTAGGAATTTGGAAGGTAAGATGACATTTTTTTTCTGTATTTTGTTATGATTTGAATGATTTTTTTTTTTTTTTTTGGCTTGTAGTTTGGATTTGGGGAGGGCTTTTTTTTAATCTTCCTTTTTTATTCTATTTGGATTTTGAAAGATCTTGTCTAAACTAGTAACCACAAAAGACATGTAGGGACAGTAAGTGGAAGATTTATTGTACCCTAAAGAGCTGTCGCAGGAGTATATATACTTGTTAAAAAAATCCACTTCTAATTAAAAGATCAGTTATGTATCATTCCTTATTAGATAACTGTGTTCAATTTTATTTATTTTGCAGTCTTCACATACCCAAGTTTAATATCCTAGAGTAATTTTAAATAGAATGGTTTGAGAAGAGAAGTGCTTCTTCCTCTGATTCATGCCATTACCTGTCCACATCACTCAAAGTGATGAGTTCCCATATAGCAACTTAGCTTTAATCTACATCACCAGGTAGCTGTATCTGCTCCAGCAGTAGGAATGCTGTAATTGGTGCCTTTTAGGGGTATGAAATTCTTGGTATGAAGAGTCTGAGTTAAGCAGTTAGCCTCGGTAGGGTAGGTGTGGATATGAATGTCTTTAGAGGGCAGTGCCAAACATCTGAAGTAGACTTCAGAAGGAATCTGCATTTTTGCATGGAATGCACTGGGACCTTTGTGTCTGCCTGTGGCTACGTAGGACTGAGTATTATGCAAACTTATCTCAGGTGTTCTGCTCTTGATCTGAAATGAGAGGTGGTAGCCCTTTTTTTCCTCCCCTCAGCCATGCTATTGACGTAGACCTAGGTTATTTGGCACTGGCAAGGAACTTTCCTAAGGGAGGCTGTGGGCAGTTCCTCAAAGTTGTGTCTAATTTCCAGCTGCAAACATGCTGCCTCAAATGTACACAATCACCAGAGGCAATGTCTAAAACCCACAGAAGGACTACTTCTTTCACTCTTACTTGAAGGTAAGAGTGAAAGTCCATTTCCTAGAAAACTTGAGACTGCTTGACTGTCATAAACCTGTTACAGGTTGTTTGACTCTGTGAAAAGCTCTGCTAAATGAACAGCCATTTCTCTCGTATCTTCAGAAGTTTTGTAGGTTGGTGTCCCTGTACTGTTGTCTCTCTGGTCTTGCTTATGCACTGGCCCCATCCATGCTTGGAAAGAGAACTCTTTCAGCTCTTTCAGCACCTAGAAATGGTTCAGCCATAGCCAAGTTTCACATTGTTGTTAAGAATCGAGTGCCTCACTCTAGTATATTTTCCCTGCTTGCTTTTCTGAACAGTAGTTCTTATTCTCTGTGTAGGCAGAGTAATACCAGGTAGTTAAGTGTCAGTGGGTGTAATAATTGTAAATGCCACACATCTTGTTTTTTGCACATATCTACATAACAGAAACCAAGGGCAGGTTATGTGGGCCTCCTGGTATTTGGATAGAGAAAGACTGAGAAATTATGTGATTGCTAGATCTCCCTAGTTAAATCTTTTATAGCTGCAATTTTGCACTATGAAAATACAGGAGTAGTTAAAAAGCCAAAAGTTTGAATAGAGCGTGTCATTTTCTGGTAACCCAGAGAGATGAAAACAGTTGCTCACATTTCAGGAGAGTAATAGGCTTCTGGCAGTGAATAATTTTCCTATTGACTTATGTGTTTGTAAATGCAGGATTTAAAAAATGCATTTAAAGAAAAAACCCTGATATCCTAGCATTCTGTGTTCTTGCAGTAAATACACACCTCTGTCTCTAGTTTTCACATTGATGTTTTCTTTGACTGTATAGACATCTATAGAAGGTTATGTTTTTAATGTTTTCCTAGGACTAAATAATTGGTGAAGACATGATTTTTACATTGAAATTCTCAATTTCTATTGAATAATTCTGTGTTCCTCTTTGGAAATAGTTCCTTACATATGAAAATAAACTTGATGCTTCAGTAGTTGGGAGTAAATGCTGTTTGATTCTGTTTAGGTATCTTTTTAAAAGTGGTGAGTAGAAGCTAAGGACAATTCTTGGATTGCTCTCATAATTTTTGCCTAGGCATAGGTTGTTTCCTTCTCTTTTCCCATAATACAGAAATGCTGTAATCTTTTATATGTATTCTGTACTCTTGTGAAAAGACAGTAAAGGTTTTAGGAGTCCAAGTGTTAAAGCAAGCCATTACTAACAGTATTACAGTAATTGGCAGAGTAATAAGCAGCAGCATTTATCTATGAATTTTAATGTTCAGAAAGACCTTGTGAAAAAAAGAATTTCCAGATGAAAATACATGTACTTTAATTAACTTTTCAGGAGAAAAATGAAATTGCTTTTGTTATGGCGAATCTTCATTATAATCAACTTCTTGAGAGAAGCATTTTGGGTTCTGCTACTGTGTAAGTTTGGTTTTCCTTTGTGGGTAGAAAAGATAACCTTTTGAATAAAGCTTTGAGTTTTACAATTAAAATTGCCTGCTGGTAAGATGTTTATATTTAGGCAGTAATTAACTGTTCTTGTTTAATATAAACAACAGTTACAGTAACTAAATGCAAAAATGTAGAAGCATTTTCATACTAAAATACTGCCATTGTTATGCCATTGAGGAGATAATTGAGTTAAAAAAGTGTACTAGTACTGGCTGTTCTGAGAAAATTAGAAATACACCGCCCATACTTTCTCCCTTTTCACAAGCAGTCTTTTTATTTCCTCTTCCTATCTGAAACAGAGATAGGAAAGAGAGAGACATTTTTGGAAGTAGAGAAGTAATCTTTGGCTGTGTAAGAGGGGAGAAAAATTCTGGTAAACTGATGAGGTGTCTCCATTTATCTTTTAGTCCTATTGAGAAAGTAGCTAGGTTTCCTATGTAGTGTTTGTATATGTGTATATTGCAGTGTATAATGTAATACCTGTTTATACATTGTAAACTGTTTAAAAATAAAATTTTTTTTTAGCTGTAGAACAGTATTTGGGGAATTTATTTGCCACTCAGCTTTCTGGTCAGATACTGTTGTACCTACCAGTAGTCTTAAATGACCACTATAACTTAGTGTGGCTCTTCTCACACAGAATGTAAGATTCAACACCATCTCTCTTAGTACCAAACTGGATCCAGTGTAGAAGTTCCTCAGTTGCCTCTGTCACGTGGTCACTTAAGGTCATACGTGTGCAGTAGTTATTTAGTTAGGCACAGACAAAATTATTTCAATATTTGCTATTTCAGAGAAGTCTCTAGAGCCTAGTGAGCTTTTAGATTTGTAGTTAAGCTGATTCCTTTTTCTTTGTTGAAGAAAAGTTCATGTTTTGAAGTTTAATAGATGTACCTTTTAAAGTTGACTGCCATATTTTCTGCCTGTGGCTAGGCTGAACAGCTGATCAGCAATATTAGATGCTGCATTAGCTTAAAAGAAGTATGATGAACTAGAGATGTTTGATTTCAAAACTGTCTTAAGATGGCAATCTCAGTGTAGGGCTATTAAGTCATCTCCTCCCCCTTGCTAAATTCTATTATTTTTTTCTTTTTTCCAAGTCAATATACTCCTCCACCTAATAAACCTTTACTGGATGATATTGACTCAGAGTATGGACTGCATGACTACAGCCTGCACCTTGACCTTCATGGCAGAAGCTGCGTGTACCTGTGTGGATCATTCAAGTGCCTCTTCTGCAGAAAACGTAACGTTGAGGGAACAATAATGTTTGTTTTAGAAATTATCCCTGCTGTTAGGTCTTTCCTTCTTGTATCCAGTTTCTCTGTTTTAAGGGGTGAAACTGAAATGGAATTTTAAGAGTGAGTTGTCAGTTGTGTGGTTTATTTATATCTGCATGGTGCTTTGTGTGGCTTCCTAAGTCTGCTCCATAAGAAGTCTGCCATTGTTACATTGTTACAGTGTCAGGCCTGAGACAAAAATTCTTCAGATTGTCAGGGTCTTTTCTTTTAGTTCTGGGCTGCATTAATAATGCAGTGGCACAGCTCTTGGTACAGGTTGATGTTTCTTTCATTTGTATTTTATAAAGGAGAGACAGTTTGTCCTCATACATTTTGGAAGATTGTTTCTGTAGAATTCTCCTCGAGTATACTTTGGATGCACAGACAGATTGCATATGTAGATAAATTTGTAGAAGTTACTGTGAGCTTTAAGATTTATAGTTTTTATTTCAGTAAGGTTAAGGTTGCCTGTTCTGGCATCTGTTCATTGTGTGGTAAACAATTTCAGTCATTGTTTTTAACTGCTACTTCATTCTGTTTTCAGCACTTATTTTCATGAGACGTGATTGACTATCCCTGTTGTTCTCATACTGCTCAAATTTATGTTTTTACTGGAGTTTTGAAAAATACATGGGTAATCTCTCTCTTTTGACATAATTTCAGTATAAGTTCCTACAGCTACATAGCTGTATTTCTGTAAGCAGAGACAGATTAAAATATTAAAATTAAGGACTCTCATGAATTTAATGTAGGATTTAGTACTATAAATTAATTATTGCTCCCCAGTAATTTTTTTCATACCGGCGCTCCTGAGCAGTGTGGATTTCAGAACATATTGTTTTTCGGTCAATAGAGGGCACTGTTGTCAGACGTGAGCGCTTTTACAGGGCGGCAGAATTTTCCCGTGATTTGGTTTGGTTTTTCTCATTCGTATTTGGTGATTCCAAGAGCTGTCATTTAGACGGCAGCCTTGTGCAGTCTGGACTGTAGTAGTCCTTGAACCTGAAATATACTTTTCAGATTCCACAAAAGCTCCAAACTCGAATTAAAGGAATAATTCTAAGGCTAAAACTTCAATGAAAGTCTATGCATGTAGCAAGAAATCTTACCTTAAGTGTTGTATCGTACAAGAATCCTCTTTATATACTCAAAAAAAAAAAAAAAATCTTTTCAAAATTGACAAGAGGATTGGGTTTTTGGGATTGTGTTGGTTTTTCTGGTTTAGCTGAATATCACGTTTTGTTTTCTAAAATGAAAATGTTACGCTCCTAGCAATACAGTTGCACAAGAAGATTATGTGGCACACTTCCTTTCTTGATAGCACTTTCTTGCTGCTTAGAAGCTATTTCCACAAAAGATCAAGCTGATCTTTATCCAAATTTTAGCAAATGTCCATGAGCTACAGTTGTGATGCCATCTCACTTTGCAAGTTACAGAATCTGTTTTATGCTCACGAGTGTTTTCTGAATTGCTTTGGTTTTGTGGCCTTCAGCAGTGTGACAGGCACCAGATTCTGGTCTCACAGGACATCAGACAGCTGAAGCCATGGTTCTGCAGACAATAAGTTCATTTGTCAACTAATACCTTCCATGTGCTTGCACAATAATTCCTATTGGAAAATGCTTGACCTCCTCCTGAAATGGTGTAGTGAGGCAGCATATGGCTGTCTGCTGTCACATTTTTCATTGTAATTTGTTGTTCGTTTTTCTCATTCTGGTGAACATGGTATTGCTGAATGTGGTGGCCAGGTTTGTCCGTACTGGTTGTGTTTGATGTTTTGTGTTTTGTTTTTAGGCTCCATTCTAATAATACTCTTTGTCCCATCCTCTGGGAGGGCTATGAAGCATGGAAGTCTGCCACATACTGAGAAGTCTTGCTATTTCTGAAAATTCTCTACCCCGTCTGGTTTCATTTTGAATTATAAATGTGACATGCCCATGGCAGTTTCTACAACTTGAGGCACAGATCAGTTGTCAGCTATTATATTGTTGTTTTACTTATTTATTTGTTTTCATTAGGAAGCTCTAGGCATTCCTAGGTTATCAGAGAATGCCTCTTTGTATTTTGCAGAATAATTGATTTGTTTGTTCAATATTAATTTTTGTCTGCTTTTTGTTAGTGTCTATTAGTTTTGGGCTTCATTTTGCTACTCTGTTTTCAATTCTTTTAGCAGAATTCTTAGTATTAAATTTAAAAAAGTTATGTCACACTTCATTGAACCAAGTGGATGGAGTGTATGTGGCTTCAGATTCTTTTTCTGTTATTAATATTTGCATTACAGTAACTAGCTGTTCTGCCACTGTTTTGGTTGGGGTTTAGCATTTTGTTTTATGCTCCCTTTCATGTAAACAGAATTGCCAATATGATCTCATTGACAGATACTGTAGGGTGAATATGCTAAATACTTTGTACCTGAATTGAAAATCCTTAGAAAACTTTCCTTGTTTTCAGGAAGGTATGACAGGCTTTCCTCCCAGAAGACTCCCAGAAGCTATGAATCCAGCTTCTTAATAAATATTTTTGAAGTGTATTTACCTCAGTTTTCAACCTTTTAAGCACAGCTTTGTAGCCACATGGTGGTTTAAGCTTTGGCTTTTCAATGTCATTTCTTGTTGATGTAAACTGATGTGTTGTGCTTGCAAAATGTAAGAGTTGATTTTTGTGTATTTAGAGAGCTTTTAAGATTTGTTTGTAAAATTTCATATCAGGCATTTGAAATGTTTTGCTTGACCTTGAAGATTGATTTACAAGTTTAAATAGCCATTTCAGTGTGTTAAGGCTGGTTGTTGGCACCAGAATTAGTATTAAGCACAGCTTTTCCTCTGAAAATACCAATCAAATGACAAATTGCAACAAAGGCTTGGTTAGTAAAGCAAACTTCCTTGGCTTTTAGCTAAAATAAGTGCTTTGGAACTATTGGTTTATTTGTTTCTTTCCCCTGAAGTTTGTCTACATGATATATGTTCTTTATTGCCTTAATCTGGAAATATTTGTTCCCTATAACTTACTCTGCTGCTTTGCTGCTATGAGTGTCTTGCAAAAACCAAGTACTAGAGATATTATAAGGGGACAATGAAACAGAGTCTGAATCAGGCTGAGGAAAACCCTGTCCAATTTGCTTCCTCTCTGTTTCTCTCCATATGTTTAACATAGCTTGTTCTGCCCTTTAATTTCATTTTCTCATCTGACTGGGGTGAGGAAGGAAAGTTTTCAGTACTTAGCCTTCAGTTTCTTGCTTGTTTCTAGGCACACTTTTCCTTCCTCCTGAATATGAGGACTGCAATGGAGCTTTTATATTAAAAAAAACCCCCATATATAAAGACTGGATTAACCAGCCCATGAGTAATTAACCTTCAGATTCCTGATCTGTTGCCTATTTCCATTCTGGCTAAAGTTACGAAGTAACTGCTACACATGTTTGTCACCTGGTCTAGCTGGCAGTGGTGTATTAATGCCATGCAATAGCAGTGATGTCCTGGGCTTCATTAGTTTATTAGCAGAATGCTTTTTTTCAATCCATTTTTATTCCATTCAAACTTCATTTGATTTGAGTGAGTAAGAGAAATAGTCACTTCCATTCAGATTGGGATTGTGCATAACCCAAGGGTCCTTTTAGAAAAAAAAAATGCCTGCTGACAGATGTTTTCAAGTCTCTTGATCAAAAGCTCTCAACTTTACATGTGGACTTTCAGTGGTTAGTCAGTAAACTATTTAAGTAAGATATTTTTACCTTGAATGAAATTTTGTCATTGAATTTGATTTACTGAGGTTTTGGAACTGAACCATTTGGACAGGTAATGGCTTTTTTCTACTTTGAGCTGGGTCCCGGAAATGAATTCTGCTTACATTTTCCTCACTGATTTCTTTTGCACTTCACTGCAAGGACAGTGGTTATCATGGTCTGGACAATTGCATTTTCCTTCAACCATACAAAGTATTTCCTACAAAACATTTCCTGGGCATGGTCATGTTAGTTTCACTGTATTCACACTCCTATTCTGTTGCCAGGGTTGCCCTATTATAAAGAGAGAGTTGGGTCGAAGCAAACGCAGGTACAACCAGTATGGTCACCGCTACATTCTTCCTTTACTTCATCTAAAATGGCAGCTTATATACATTTCTATATAGTTTGCAAAGTCAGTAGCTTTTTCATTGGCATACAGCAGAGAGAAGAATGCAAACACACATTATTGAACTTGCTTTTAAGGTAGCTGACACATGCTTACTAACAACTCCACTCAGTGACCTTCAAAACCCCATTATCTTTCTCTGACACCTTAATATCTAATTTCAACTGCGCCACAACTTTACCAAGTAGTTTTAACTGCGTCACAGGCTTCAAGGCCTCAGGTCAGCCCTCAGCTGGGGTAACTCAGCTCTGGGCAGCTCATCCCTAAGAAAAGCTGCTACACTATTCCAGACAGTGTCTGTATTGAAAAATCTGCAGCAGCTGTTCTCTGCGCTGCTTCCTCTGCAGAGAAAGTATTCTCTGGACTCCTCACTGGTGAGTGATGCCTTTCCAGCATTGGTTTGTGACTTGGCTCTGCAGTAGCAATTCACAGAAGTTTTTGGCCTCTGTGTTAAAGTGTAGGCTTTCTTTCTCCATCACTGCATCTAATGATCTGCTTCGAGCAGTCACCAAGCAGAGGTTTTGCTGCCACTGCATGCTGGATGCAGCCATTTAACTCACAGCTAGCCTTTCTGATGTTGCTTCTTCTGTCTGTAGCCTCGTGCTGCCACTTGGGCTTGATTGAAGGAGAATCACAGGCAAAACACTTCTTTTTTCACTCTGACACTTGCATCTTAAACCTCTGCAAGCCCCTTCTTGTTACCTTACTATCCAGGACCTGCGACTGGATCCTGACAAGCATTATATTCCTGGGAATTCCTTCTATCCCTTCCCATTTGTCTCCTGCAAGTGCTAGATACTTTCTTTTTTGCACTGAGGTCTCTAGTGCTTTTGTTTTGTTCTTTTGAAAGAGTATCTCTTGTTCAAGCAAACTTGTCTAAGGGATGTCCTACCAAGAAATCTGCTTGTGTCATGTGATGCTTTTATTTTCACTTTTCTTTGTAGTCAGATTGTGTTCACTATAATATTCCTAAACTTACAATTAGACTGTTGGAGTCCCTGGTTAACTTTCCTTCTCTGATAGCAAAGAAAAAAAAAAATTAAAAGAAGGTCAGTCTCTTCTGAGAGGAGAGGAAGAGATACCAAAGAAATATGGTTATATGTAGTAATTAAAAAAAAAAAATCACAAATCATAGTAATTCTGCCAAGGAAATCCCCAGGGGCTTTGGAAAGCTATTTAAAATTTTTTAAAATCCATAATTTAAAAACTTGATTCAAATCAAATCATACTGCATGTCAATTTAAATGATGCAATATCTTTTCTAAGGAGAATTGTTATCTGCATACCCTTTGTATTGCGTTGAATTTCCAGTTAGAGCTGAAAGATTTAAATAACTTGAAAAAAAAGGTGGAGGGAAGAATCTGATAATTTTATTTTGAGTGTTAGTGTTGAGCTTGACTTCTGGGGAATGGGCAGTGATGGAGGCATGAAATTGAAATGTTGAATGTGAGATTTACTCCTTGCATCGTTGTGTAAGTTCTTTAGGTGGCATTCCTATTTTTATACTAAAAAATACAAAAGAATTTTTAGCCGCTATTTCTGCTGTGGATCACAGAATCAAGGCTCCAAACTGCAACTTAATTCCTCTATAATGTGCTTGATTTCTTGCTGTTGGTGTATGGCAGGGTTTCTTATTGGTGAGTGGGAAGAAGAAGACATGAAAAGAAGATAAGAGAACATTTACAGTGTACTTGGGCTGAATTTGATTTATACTGCTGTAATGTTGTATATTGTTTATATTTTCAGGTGACATTGAAAATGGATACCTGAGGCTCAGAGTTGTAAACTTGAAGGATAATAGAAAGCACTTTCCTATTACTGGGACACTTGGCATATGCTGGGAAACAGATGTGTTTAAAGGCAATGTAAAGGTCAGAAATATTTTTTGCTTCTGGAAATGCTTACCTCAAAACAGAATTATGTTTGTGCATCTTAAATATGTTAATTTTATAACCATTTTTTGATTTGTAGAAGGTGTCTGTTACTAGACAAAGACCTGTGTTCCAGTATTCCAAAAAATAAGTGAATTTTGAGGAAAAATGTTTTCTGCTTTCTCTCATAGTGTCTGGATTGCACGATAGACTCATTATGTGTGTGTTATCACTCCAGTGCGTTCCACTCAGCAAAGATGCTGTGGCTGAGCAGCCCTACTTGGAATTGCTGGACAAAAAAAAAAAAGTATACTGTAGATGTACTTTTTGGGAGGGCTTTTTTTGGTTTAGTGTGAGAGTGGGTTTTTTTGTTGTTGTTCTGTGTTTTTTTGTTTGTTTTGGGTTGGGGGTTTTTTTGCTTGCAATAAGCCTTGAACCTCTGGGGAAATACTCTGCAGTTCTATGCTGTGTATGCAGTGAAAGTTAGAAACTGCTGGGGAGTGTTAAAATGCCAATGGACACTGGGAGAAACTACAGACCACATCCACACAGTCAGCACCTAGCTCCAGTTAGGTACATCAGTCAGCTGGATTAACACTTTGTTTTTTAGAGGAATGCCCACACATTCTATTGGATAAAATTCCTAAAAGAGTTACTTCAAACAAAGTTTCAGAGTATTTCTGTACCTTTTGCAATAGTGGTGAAGGCACATATTTTTAAATGTACTTTATCAGCATGAGTGTTTCAGAAGTTGTGAAAATTCTGATGAATGTGATTTAAGCACTACTGGAAAATGATCTAGTTCAACACTTGATTCCAATTTGGGAACTTCTTTTGAAAAAACCCTCAAAATTAATAAAACTGCTGTTTCTGCCAATCCTGTATAAATGTGGAATGAAATGTTACTGTTTGATAAGATGAGACTTTTTTACTGAGGCATGCAGTGACAAAACAAGGGATAATGTTTTTAAACTGAAAGAGGATAGATTTAAATTGAACACTGAGGGAAAAAAAAAAAAGCAAAAAAATTCTTTCTCCCATGGTGAGCATGGTGAGGCAGGGGAGTTGGAATTAGATGNAAGATGAGACTTTTTTACTGAGGCATGCAGTGACAAAACAAGGGATAATGTTTTTAAACTGAAAGAGGATAGATTTAAATTGAACACTGAGGGAAAAAAAAAAGCAAAAAAATTCTTTCTCCCATGGTGAGCATGGTGAGGCAGGGGAGTTGGAATTAGATGACTTATAAAAGTCCCTTCTAACCCAAATCATTCTATGATTCTATAACCAGCTGCTTGGCAGGATTTTTTTTTCCATGAAAATAGTCCTGAGTAGTATATAAGAATGTAGGAAGTTATCTGTCAGAGGAAACAGAGCTACGGCTGTAGTCTTTAGTTTTTCAGTTTCAGTCTCCCTCCTTTGTGCTTACAGCATAAATTATATTGAGTATTTGTTTCTAGGACAAAATAAAGAATGCAATATTTTTTTTAAATGCCTCATTTTGGAGTGACAGATGGAATTTGTCAGCGTATAGCTGTGGGTTGAATTCAGTGTGATCTTTACCATAAGTCTCTAAAATTCTTAAAACATGTGAAGGCCAAATAACATCAGTCACAGAGGTAGGACATTCCACTACTTTGAATTTATTTGAATTTTGTTTAATACTCTTAAGGAAAACCAAAAACCCAAAAGCTTTCTTGGCACTTCTGGGTTTTTTAGTAAAAAATTAATTGCTGAAGTACAGATAGTTGGAAATGGTATTCTCCAATTTAATGTTCTCACTGTAACCACTCCAAATCACACTCTCTACTGGCTTTCTTTCCCCTTCTCTCCCCTGTGCTGAGCTGGAGAGGAGAACTGGAGGCACAAAAGATAAAGATCAAGGTTGAGATAAGGGCAGTTTACTGGAAACAGCAGTGAGATAAGAAAATGGAGAGTAGCAGCAATAAAATTACTAACAAGAAGGTACAAGAGAGGCGAGTGATTGACATGCAAACACAGGTGAAAGAGGAGAGCAACCTGACCATGCCATAATAGCCCATCTGAGAAGAAAACCTTTTCCTTGCTCCTGGAAATGAGGTGAGGTGGTATAGAACAACCTCCCTGTGTTAGCCATGCTCCCTCCTGGCTACTGCAAAAATTAACCTCATCCTGACCAGAACTAGGAAAGAAATGCATGGAAAACCCGCCATCCCACCACCCAACACCATCCCACTTTACTTTTCATCATTGGCCTTGTATATGCAAGTTGTCAGACCAGAAGATTGTAATTCTTTCTTGTTTCCAGTGATTCTGTAGCTCGTATAAGTTTATGACACTATCATTAGGTTTGGTTTGAATTTTATATTTTCAGTGTAGTCTACAGTAAAAGGCTTAGGGAAACTGTGTATCATATTGCCTCATATTTATGCCATCTGCCCTTGTGTTGTTTGATTGAAGTAAAGTAATAGTGAAAGCAATGTTAGAGCAACAGAAGCACAACTATGTAGTACAGAGAAATAAAGCATTCCAAATGAATATTTTTGGCATGGAATATGTGGCATTGGTTTGTTTGTGCTTTTGGATCACAAATACAACATAATTAAGATAATTTCATTCATTTAGTGATTCAGAACTCAAGAGAATAAGGAACAGCTGATACTAACAATGACACACAACTCCTATGCTTCTAAGGGATATATGAAGCTATCAGTTTGCAAAGACCAAAGAATTTGCATTAACATTTTCAAATTATCTAGTTGTATAATCTTGTAAAGAAATATTTTCAAGAATTTGTAAGAAGAGGAATTGCATCAGGATTATTACTATAACCTTTTTGGGAATGGAAGCTGTGAGCCTTTCAGAAAGTGCTGTATACAGCTGGCTTGGAAGGGTAATTCTGTGTGCACTGTCTTGAGTGGTCCCTGAATATCTTTGCAAACATTGCTGCATTCACACAAGTTTAGCAGCCGACATTAGACTTAGCTTGCTTTCTCATACTGAAGGGACTATCATTATTTGAATGGTAAAGTAACTAATAATTGAGAAAAATAGAAGTTAAGGGCTTAAAAATGTTCAGGAAGTAATGTCTAATTTGGTTTGGCAGTGGTACGTTCTGTAGCGCAGCGTTTGATGTCTGTAGGTTGCAATTCTGATTTCTGTAGGAAACCTCTAAGTAAGTATTTGTTGCAGTAGGTCAGTGAACCACTATCAATTTTGTTTTGAGGTTTTAGCCTTTGTACAAAACTCTCTGAACCCTTTATTTCTTCTATCATCAGGGACAGATCTACTTACTGGGCCATGGGGAAATAATCTCTTCTGCTTGTGTTTGTAGGACTGCTTTGTGATGGATCTGACCCTCTTGGATGAAACTGGAAAGCCCTTCTGGTGTTTTAGTGCTCCAGTCCGCATGGAATTGTCTACCAAGTCATCCGGCCTTTATGACTACATGGGTCATATCTATACTGCAGACTATGCAGATTCAGAGGGTAGAGTCTGTGTTGAGTTTGTTTGGTTGGAAGAAACCAAGGAATATATTATAGTCAGTTTAGTGCTTTATGTAAGCACCAAAAAGGTAAATAGCTGGTATGGAACAAACTACTGACTTAATTAGGTCACTAATTTCCTTGCTTTAAAAACCAAACCAAACAACCAACCCTCCCACAACAAAAATCCCAACAAACTGTTGATGTTTAAGATTGACACCAATGAGCAAGAATGTTCCTGCAAGTTTTCCAGTAACAAGTGCAATTGCCTAATGTTTTTTTTAATAGGCAGTTGAGGGATCATATTGATTTAAGTGAGAGGCTTTCTTCTCTCTTGAACATTAGTCTTTCTCACTGGCTATATTGAGATTATTTTTAGGAAGATTTTTCTTTATAGACACTTGTTATTATGGTTAAGGAATTGCTGCTTTTGAGAGCCATACTGTGAAGATGCCTTGGTGTACATAAGCTGCACTGGTTTTGAGAACATTGACTTTTATGCTTAGTAATAAACCAGCATGTGTGCTCTTTGCTCCAGGTTTGTTGGAGAGTTATTGGTAAATGGCAAGTTTTGTTAAACGCTTTTTCCAGAAAAACTTCACTTAAATATATTTTAGTAAAAGATTGAAAGGGTAGATGGGAAGTCAAATTTGAAAAATAATGTCAGTCAAGGCATTTGTTAAGAAAGTCATGTGTAAAACCTATCTATGACATTTCTTTAAATTCCTGTTTGTTCTGTTTTCCCATGTTCTAACCTTGTCTGATTTCAGCCTAGATACTTGTCTCACATATTGGCCTATGAGTAAGTGTCCCAGTTATCAGCCAACATCAGCTGATGTCTGTTCTTACTGAATGTAGGTAACGTCCAGTTGTTTTGGAAACAATGTATATCTGATACTGTTTATTTAACAATATGAATACAATTAAAAATTGAATATATGTGCCTAGTCTTTCCAGTTCCTTGGAGTGACTTTAGGATCAAATTTTCTACTTCCTGTATTAAAAAAAAAAAAAAAAATTACATTATATTGAGAGTCCAGTGTCATTACCTATGAAGGACAATTATATTGTTGACTGCTCTGACTTTATTATGGTAGTGATTTCCTTAAAAATAGATTCTCTCTTTATTTGTTTACATACATTAATTGGTTTGTGCAAACAATCTTCATATGTAAGCACTTGTCTTCCATGCTACAGAGGTAGATAGATACTACAGCCAGAGAGTTGTTTTTTAATTTAACTTTCAAAGACTGAGGCTCATACAGTTCTAGTTCATCTTGTCAACCTTACCCAAAGAAGCAGCAGAAATGTTTCTGCATTTGGTCATTAGCAAGAATTCCAAGAATGATCAGCTGTATTTTGTCTTCTTTCTTACTGACTGCTGATGGGACAGGGATCCCTTGAAGTGATATAAAGGTTTTAACATGTGGGCTGGGTGTGGTGAATGCCAGAACGACAAAACACTGAAAGTGATCTGCGCAGACAAGTGGCCAGTCTAGATTTTTTCTTTTACCCAAATTTAGTCTTTGAGATACCAGCTTTAGCCAGGAATTGGTAGCTCAGTCCTAAAGTTTTGTTAGGCATTGGCCTTACTGCTAAGCTTGTAAACAAAAATGTAGAATTATTCTGGCTACATTGTTCCTTTGAAATGTGCAAGTATGTTCTCTTCCCTGCTGTGAAGCTATCAAAGTCAATGGGCACCCAGCAGCCATCAAATGGTGAAAGGTCTGTCACTGTTCATTCTAGCTGAATTTTTATTGTATTTCCAATCCTTCTGGGTTTAGGGATTTTTTAATGAAAGTAAAATACTTCCTTTAATAAGCAATTTCAATTTCTAAAGAATTTGATTATTTTATACAATTGAATGTTTTATAGAAAACGCTGGCATCTCTGTTGGAAGTGAAACAAGAGAATATGCTGTCCCTACCCCTGACAGGCTAATCTAGTAGCCTGAAAGTTTACTAGCTGAATTGATTAGGGTGAGAGTAAGTCTTTAGCAGCTCTGTCAACCTGAAAGGTGATACAAGGCAGAGCAGTTTCCTCAGCTTATTGCCAGCTTACTTCTACTGTTCATAAATGACACGTGTATTGAGCAAACCCAAGGCAACTGTTCCAAGATCTTAAAACATGGACCCAACTGTTGCAGAGCTGTTCTGTATTTTCACTGGCTATAATTGTGTCCTTTCTGAAGATATGAAGGATGTGTCCTGAAACAGGCCTCAGGTGGTCTTAAACTTGATTTCATATTTATGCCACTCCTTTGATTTCAGTTGCTTTTAACTTGCACAAATTCAGTAGCTACTCACCTGTATGATCAAACCTGGTGAGTTACATATGCCTTAACTCAAGCTTCCATTTCTTCAACTCGCATCTTCCTTTCTTTATATAAGGCTATACACTGAACCTCCACAAAGGAAAAGGTTTGCATTAGGTAAACTGCAGTGGCCCATTTCATGAAAGAAAGCATCTGTTCCAAAAACTGATGCTTTGGTAAAATCATCATCTAGTCTTCTAAGTTCCCTTTTATATACCTGCTGCAAAAGGTGGTAGAGTGAGTTGCACTCTGCAGTAAAAGATTCTTGTTGTATAAAAGACAATTATTAGAACAAACAGGAAAGAGGGAGGCACCAGTTGAAATCTGGTCATGTCACAACTGGTCGTGACAATAAGCGTTACAGCACATTTTTCCTTTAATGCCTCAGGATGTCTTACTGGTGCTTTTAATAATTTTGTTTTATGTACTGAAGACAGAACAATGTGTTTGTTGTGGTTTTATCCTTTTTACAAGTAGTAAGACAATTTCTGTGAGAGGAAGTATAAACACTTGCAGGTAAAGATTTTTCTTGTATTTGTACACTTCAGGTACCAACATCCAAATAAAAATAGAGCAGCCCCTACCAACATCTAAATGTGTATGTTTAAGTACTCTGCAACAGACAGAACTGTGATATTTTTAGAGGGTGATTTGCATGGTAGGCAAGCATAAAAACAGTGCTTATATTTATTTTAGTGCAAATATAATAGTGCTCATTTAACATAAGGAGTTTAAATTGCATTGAAAAGGAATCAGTGTGAAAGAGTGATTTAGTGAAAGGGCTTTCATGAGATTATTGTAACAGCAGAGGAGTTGTCATTTAATAGAGCTACATGTAAATGTTAATCCTGCCATTTATCCTTGTTTTGTCAGATGTCTGCTGTGTACCTAAATGCTTCTGTATTATTTTTTAAAAAATATATATATTTTTAGGAGATACTTCTAAAGGGAAAATGTCTTCAGTGAGAAATTCATTAATATTTTTGGGCATTTAATGTGGTCTTCCATTGATACAAGCTGGAACTGTTGGTTTATATCATCTGAACAATTGTCTTTAGTTTTAGCAGTGCCACTCTGGAATCAGAGTGCTTTTTACTGCAGTTGGCTTACTACAGTGGGAAGCTAATAGCAGCTGTATATTCCGAAGTCGTTGTCGCATAGGCAAGTAATCACAGTATTTTCTTCGAACTAGCCTTTCAGTTGCTTTGTTTTTTTTGCAATTGCTTTGAAATTGCATTTGAGTTCCAATGTGCTCTTTGGTACCTGTGATTTAATATGGAAAGCAGTTGTATGGTAGATAGTCTTATTGACTTTGCTTTTCCCTGCCTGGCCTCTCTCCCTGTTCAGCAGATACGTTTTGATTTGCATTCATCCACTATGTGTTTAGGTATGGTCTTGATTTTGTTGAAACTGTTCTCATTGTCATATACTTGTTTTTTGAGACAAGGGCTATCTTCCTTTCTTTTTCCCTTTCCTTTTTTTTTTCCCCAGGTACATGGCTACCTGATACTATGGATTGAGTGCTTAACAGAAATACAGGAACAGGATACCGTCAGCAGAAGTGGTTTAATTCTGTTTCACATTAAGAATCTAGGCAAGTGATCAAGTGATATGTTAGGTATATCTGAATGATTTACTGCCTGGCAACAGTTATGTAGTAGTGTAGTGGTTTGAAAGCAAAACGAGTGAGAGGCTCCAAGTCAGAAATACAATTTAATAAGAAGGAAGGAAAAAAAGTAAAATAAAATAAATACAATAATACAAAAAAACCATTGACAGAGTCAGAATACAACCTGAGCAGGGTGATGGAAGCAGTCCAGATGAGGTGGTCTTCCTGAAGCAGTGATCCCGTAGAAGGGTCTGGTAGCTCTGATCCTCTGGGAATCCAGTGGTAAGGGCTGCTTGTGCTGTCCCGAATCCCTGATTATATCCAGATGAGAATGCTTGGCTCCTCCCTCTGGGCAGAGCATCTCACAATGGGATGATGAGTCATACAGGGAGGTCCTTGATGGCCCATTAATGAGAGATAGCTTATCTATGAGTCATGGGCAAGGCATTTGATGAGCCATTAACAGAAGATAGCCCAGAGGGAAGGGGCCTGGGAAAAAACCCTGCTCCAACAATTGGATTCAACAGTTCATGAAGATGGTGATAGAATACTTTGTGCACATCCTATACTACAACCCAAGACATGTAGCCTGCCTTGTATTTACCAGACTGTTCAATGTATTCAAACAATTAGGAGATTTTGGTAAAAGCATTTGCTCTTCTGCCTTTGTTGTGTATTACTATGGCTCAGCTGATCTGCTGTGTCTAAGTTGTGATAACTGAATCTGAGCTCAAACGTAATTGCATTAGAAACTGTACAGAAAAAATAGTGTTTCAAGAAGTTAAAATGAGAACAAGTGATGGGTTTTAATCTCTGTTTGTGTGTAGTGAGTTGGAAGGACATTAGTATGAAAAGTTAATTTCTGTCTCTTGCATCCATCATATATCAGAGAGGGAAATAGTGGCAACAGTGATGACTAGGGAGTTGAGTGTGGTGAGGAATTTATCATTGTGAATGTCAAAGCAGTGCTTATTCTATTCTTTCTCAGACTCTAAAATGGCTTAAATTTTTTTCTCAGTCTGTGCCTCTAAAAATGTTAGTGAAAAAGGAATAACGATACTTTGTGTTAATGCTGCTCCAGTTGTAGAAGGGTTTATAATGAAGTTTAAAACAGTAAGGCTTTTAAATGTATTGAAGAAAACTAAAATGGAAGTTATTTTTCTGGGTTTAAGTTGAAGAGAGATGAACCTGTTGAAGGGAAATGTGCTTCTGAGTCAGACACTGATCATCTGTTGATAGGTAGAATTACTTTTGTTCTGCATATAAGCCACTTAGAACATGTGTTTACAATTATTTCTGTCCTGAATCAGTCATAAAGTTAAATTCAGCTGTCTTGATGAAATGTTACCCAAAAAATGCAAGGTAGAGAAAAACATGTAATAGCTCTGTTATGCCCTGTTTATTCACTGAAATACTATAAAGCAGTTTAATCTGCAGGGATTGGATAGTATTTAACCATTGAACAAAAGATAGCACTACCAAACCCCTCAAGCTAATGCAAAATACATAGCATATCAGAGCTCAGAATCATCAAATCTCCTCTGTACCAAAGAGACAATATACTTAGAAATAGGTCAGAAAACCCCCTCTTGATTATTGTAATAAGTTAGCTGAGACTTAATTTTCTTCATGCAGGAGAAGCCAATTCTTTATTCACAGAACTTATTTTATACTGTTTTCACAGACCTCATGTGCAACACCTGTTGGCTGGTAGTTTTCTTGCTACATTTTTTGGTCAGAAGGTGATTTGTGTGTACATGCTAAGATTCAGGTTGTTTACATTTTTCCTTTATGGGTTCTCATGGAACAGATCTTGTTGTTTACACAGATGCACTTATTTTTCAACCCAAGAATATATTGTTGAGTTTAGGAACCTTTCATACCAAGATTGTTTTCACATGGGAACTTGCAAATTGCCTAATTACACTTAGAAGAGATAACAGGCTAGCTATTAATTTAATAGAGCAGGCCTGATTTTATGAGGCCTTTGTTTTATAATTCTTCTACCTCTCACAACACTCGATGTTTAGAAGAATCTGAAAATAAAGAATAAAGATTAAAAAAAACCCAAACAAAACCCTAAAACCTTAGAAGGTATACTGAAAACTCTCCATTGTCACAGTTTCGGACACACAAAGAACGAGGCAGGCTGCAGCAGGTCAAGGGAAAGTTCCTCTATTTAATTTTCTGACTCCAACTTATATACATTTTGTACAGAAGGCAAGAGATTGGCTACAAAGGTCGCCACCCTTTTACCTGGATGGTGAACATCACCATCAATCATATTTCTCCTCCTAGAGCAGAAATATGTAAAACACAATAGATAAATTCTAAAAATATACATTGTTTTCTTGAAGCTGCGTGAGAAACTCTACTGCTGAGATCCAAACACTTGAAAGCAAGAAAACTTGGGGCAACACTCCATGTTTGGAAAAACCTGGAAATAATGAATAAAGTTAATTATTCTTATTTGTGATTATCAGTGCTTCTTTGTTCATTGTTTTCTCATTTGTTTTTAATACCTTGATTTACAACTTCACCTTTTCTGATAGAAATGTGCAAAGACGGTACACTTGTGTACCTGGTGAAAATGTTTAACAAAAACCTTGAAAGAATAGTAAAGTACCCTGTAGCTAAATAATTTTATTCTAGATTTGCTATCTGGATGAGATGGTAAATAAAACAATATTTTTGAGAAAAAAACCCCATCATGGCAACTATACCACATGTCCACCATGTTTTGTTCTAATGACACATGTATATAAGAATCTTAAAATTTCAGTTTTAATTCTACTGTAATTAATGGAATACTTGTGTGTGAGGAAAGGCAGAACTTTGTAAGATTAGTGTTCTGCCATCCTGAAAAGACATTTAATGGACAAATAATGGTGTAATACAATTACTTAGTAATTTTTTAATTTCAAACTTTGCACCTGCTTTCACATATTTTAGGACACGTTAAAGACTGAATTGGAAATGACACTATCTTTAAGAAGGAGTAGAAATAATTGATAGTGTGCTCTTTTTTAGAAACTCAGCATTTCATGTTTACAACTTATTTTCTTTCTCAAAGCATGAGCAAAAGGCAGTTATTTTAGGCTTCAGTTTTCATTACTTTTTGTAACTATGTAGGAATTTGTGGAGCACACGGATTTTTTCCCGTGTTCCTCAGTATTTCTGAAGGATCATAATCATAAAGATTGGGACTCTAGTTTCGTGCAGCTGGAGACCTCTGTCTGTGGGTTGGTTTAGGGTATTCTTTTGGACTGAAGTGGTAGTTAACGTATTTGTTGTTAAACAGTATATGAACAAGTTTGCATTGTTTTATGCAGCTCTGTTCTGTAAAGAGCCAACCTGCAGTGAATTCTTTCTAAAAAACATGGATTCAGAATGTATCCATTATTGATAAGTACATTGCCTCATTTTAACTAGCCAGCAAGCAGAACTGGAAAAAAACTGTCAGAAAGTTTATCGCTTTCAAGAGACAGAAGCTTTTTTCTGGCAACTCCCCACAATCACTGTTTGCAAGTACAGCATAATTGCTAATGTACATGGGGGCTTCCATTTTAGCTACTCAGTGCACTTATATGTGGAATTTAAATTTACTGTCACAGAGCTCTCCTTTATTTCTTCTGTTATGCTTTGGTCCCTCATTTTGCACCTGCAGTAATTTTGTGCAAATTGTGCATTGTGATATTGCAGTGCAAAGAGGAAAATGTCTGCAAATTTTGATATCCAAAGAGAGTCCCATCTGGAAGTCTGACTGCACATCCATATTTGTGTTACATGGGACATTTATTCCAGGATTTATTAAAACTGGAGTCTTGGTTGGAGCTTTAGCTCGGCTCTTTGTTTATTCCTACTAATTCAGCACTAAGGATTTCCAGTGTAGATGTCCTTTACAATGGCCTGTCTCTGTGAGAGCTCAAATAAATTGTCTTGCAGTGAAACTGGACAGAATTACATTCAGTAAGAAGCTTTAAATTTTTGATTTGTGTTGATAGTTTTGTCTTGATTGTTGAAAATTCTGTTTAAGCAAATGGTTTGTTTCCAACTAATACTTTGATAGCCAAATAAAATGTCTTGATTCTCACTTTTTTTTGGCCAGAATCTCTATAGAAACTTACCAGACTACCTAAATTTATGACTTAGTCTACTGAAAGAATTACATACCATCCAAATGTTGTAGCAGCTGCTATAGCTTTCTTTGAGATTACTCTTCGAAAAATTAATTTATTCTGTTTTAAAAAGAAGAATAGCAGAAATTGATTTACCCCTAATGCATAATTATAAAATGTTTTTGTCAAGCTCTTGTTAGATTTATATTCTCATTAATATTCTCATTCTTACCTAGGTAAAGCATATGTGTGTATCTGTTTGTGAAAACTGATGAACAGATAATCTTAACTTTTTCTATCTGTAAATAATTTGCTGCCTCCTTTAAATCTTCAATTTGAATCTTTTTCCAAGGACCAAGTTTTTGGAAGTTGTTTTTTTCAAAACCCCAGTGTGATTTTAAGCTACAAGATGTCTATGTCTCCTACCTAATCCCCACTTTTTCCTCTCTCTCTCTCTCTTTTTTGTTTGTTTGGTTGGTTTATTGGTTGTCTTTTTTGATTTTTTTTTGGTTTGTTTTTTTTGGTTTTTTTTTTGTTCTGTCTCTGGAGTCCTGTGTCACATCACTGTAGCAAATAATTCTTAATTTATTCCCTTCATGATTTTTTCTTCTAGTCCTGTGGAAGCACCAAGCATTAGACATTCCTGGCATGTCTATGTAGAGCAATTGAATCCTTTCATTCCCTTTTCTTGTTTCAGTGTTATGCTGAACATACACTAGTGTGCACACAAAGCCTTGCTGATAGAGAATGGCCCATGACAGTTCACTCTATTTCTGTCACAGGCAGCAGCTGGCACCTGTACAAGGTAACCTGCAGGTTAAGCATTCATTTTTTCTGCTGTTAGGGTGCTTTGTAAGACACCTAAATAGCTGGTCTAAAATAAAATAATCTGGCCATTTTTGTAATCTCTTTCCATTGAATGACTTTGTCTTGCAGGTGCTTGCTTGCTACTTTCATTTCCTGCTATTTCCCATAAAGATGGTATGAGAATGCAAAGACCTTCTTTATCACTAAGGGGTTATAGGCAAAATCTAATCACTTCTAGGCACAGATCGCTATCAGTGTTTCCCATGTGGCATGCTGAGACTTACTTCATCTGAAGAGCTCAAGTTCCAAAGTTCTGCTCTCAGAGAAAAAGGAATACTTCCCCCTCTTGGTTTCCTTCAGGTATCTCTTTCCCATGAAAGTGGCAAACTACTCTAGCAATAGGGAACTCTGCCAAGGTTCATGGAAACGTTGAGATACATCTAAGGTCTTTGAGCCTTAGATATGAACTTTCTTGGATCAAGGCAGAGTAAAGAGCTTGTCATGGGACAAGTGCCAAAAGAGTGATGGAGTTCGGGTAGAAGCAGAAAGTCATTTTGGATAGCCCATGGAACACATTGGTCTGTTATAATCCTTATGGAGAGGTGAATTTCTTTTATTTCTGGCGTATCTCTCAGAATGCAGAGTTTGCCCAGAAGCTGTTTACTGAGCAGTAATTTGCTGACTTTTTTCGACAAGCCTTTCTGTGATTTGTGTTACTAAAGACCTGTCTCCTTTGCTGTGAGCCACTCTTAAGCATTCAGGGAATGTGGTGTAGGACTGGTACAACAAATGGAGCCAACATATGCTACTCTTTGCAGCTTGGAAACTGCAGCAGGAATCTACAAGATAGAGGTCACTGTATGTAACAACACGGATAAAGGCTGCAGCTGAAGGTGGAAAAAAGTTCTGTACTTCAATCCTTACCTCTTCTCTCTTATTTTGTTCTACTACTTTTGCTTCTTTACCTGTTTCTTCCCACACTTACATCAGATTCTGCCTTTGTCTTATCATAATCCTGGTGGTAGTCATAGAAGGGATCATAGAGGGATTAGTTTATCTGCTGAATTATTTGGCAGGTTTGCTGCTGGAAGCTGCCTTATCTTTTTTAGCCTCATCAGTGTCAGGCAGATTGTCTTGCCGTATAGCGACTACCGTAAATCTTGTTTGATCTCTTCCCATAAGCATGGAACTGTCTTAATTTGTGTGGGGGCAATTCCTGATGTCCTTGATGAAAACAACAGTAGCTGCCTGGTGGATTACAGCAACCGAGAGACAGAAGATTGCAGTGTAATATAAATTTATAGAACAGTAAAGTTTATACAGGGTATGTCACTTGGGTAGCGTCTTCTTACTACTGGCAGAATTGGACAGGTTATGGAACAGATTTCAGCCATTTGTAAGGAACATGTGAACTGAAACATTAATATGTAGCTGCAATCTGGCAACAGTGACATAATGAACTTTCTAGTCATCTGTTCTCTAGAGGACAAAAATAATAAACCATCACTTTTCCCCTGAAACTTTCACTAATGCTCATTTTCACATTGTACTCCATAACTTTGAGAGGCAGTGAGAGAAGCCACATAGGCATGTGTGATTTATCTCATCTAGCAGAACAGGGGAGGGAGAGAAATAAGGAGGGGAGAAAAGATGGGATCCTTTTAGAAGAAATTCAATTTAACTTCTGTGGCACCTTCCTGATTGTCATGGAGATACACAAAAGCAATAACATCCCCTCTCCCTTCCCCAAGCCCCTCCCACTCGGGGCTGCCTGGGTTTGTTATACCCAAAGGGTCACTAAAGGGTGTCCAGTAGGAAAATCACTGCTACAAGAAGAGTGTTGAGAGCACTCAGTCCCAGGAAGTGTCCTTGTCTGGTATCCCAGCCCCAAGGGAAGGGCTTCCTCTCAGAGACCCACTACTCCCAGGAAGACCTCACTCTGGGTGGGTTTCTGGCAGGGTGTATATAACCTGGTCAGACTGGGGCTTGTGGTCATGCATGGTAACAATAAAGAAACTTCTCTGAGCCTCAGTGTGTCTGTGTGTGTGTGTTCCTGCTACTAAAGAATGTTAGCATGAAAGGGAATTTAATGAGAGCACATAAGTGAGTTTAATGAGTTAGCTTAAAAGGAATTTTGTAATTGACATTGAAATTGGTTAATTTTATTCATTGGATTTAGAAAACTCCTGTTGATATTATAGGTGATGCTTTTCCTACTTTGCATTTTAAGTGAATATAAGGCTGTGGAAAGTACTTCCTTTAGGCAGATACTCCAAGTGGGTCAAGAATGGTGCAGGGTGCATCAGCAACTTCACCCTGGGAGTGTCACCTTCAGACATAGACAAGCAGCTCCCCAGTGATGTCCTTTCAGCTCTGCTTCTTCTAGAGATAGTAAGGATAATGCAGAAAGTTAGATCATCATCCAGAAATTCCACCCCACAGTAGTAGAAACCTGCAGCTTCATTACTTGCACATTTCTTCAGTTATCTGTGGGGAGAGATAGGTTTTGACATGCAAGCAGTTCATGCCTGTGTTGCCTGCTTTTCAGTTACCTGGCCTATCTTATTCTGCTGCCTTGGAATTTTATAAGTATTTTATATATATTTTAGCATATTTTGTCTGATAATGAAAGAAATCTATGTTGAATTTCTTTGACAAAATTTTAACCAGTGACTTGAAAGGTGTTTTCTACAAAATCTCTTTGAGTATCTATGCATGCATCTTGTTCAGATTTTTGTGAATGAATTAAACATCTGCTTTTCCTCAGGTCCTGGGGTTTTTTTCAGTGAGAATATTGACAGAAGCATATCTGTGGGAAAGGGTTTTATCCCAGCAGGGCTTAAGTGATGAGCATAATTAAACATGTGAGCATACATTTGAGATGTCTGAAGTTCAGTCAATACATAATTTACTTTCTGTGTTCACGTTTTCCTCAGTGACTTTTTGAGAAGGTGTATCCTTGTGTTCATTGGAAAATTTCTTTATCTTTGTAGCATTACGTAGGAAGCACTGATCTTGTCTTAAAGCACCTGCAGTCATGTAATATAATGAGCAGTAAAATACAGCTCCTTGTAATGATTACATTCTCAGATTATTATGAGAAGGGTAATTTTGTGAAGTCTCTCTTTTTTTCCCTGAGAAGTGAAGTTTAATGATTGGAAATTGCTGCTGAGAGGAATTCTAAAAGTAGCTGAACTGCTGCTCCAATTTTTCTGGGTTAGCTGGGCAAAGTAAAAGTGCTCATGTCCTTTTCCATTTTCTTTTTTTTCAGTCAGTGTATCCTGAAACTGCAGCAGTAAATGCAGGGGTAGTCAGGCAAATGTCCTTGCTGGGTATCTGCTCTCCCCATGTGGTTAAATAACTGCTCTCTCCATAGGATTGCACTGATGAACAATCTTTGGTTTGTAGGTCAGGATTATTTGGTGATCTGTGCTTGGTTATCACCAAGTGTCACTCATTGAAGAGCCAGTTACTGAGTGTGCAGTTACAGTTCACACTCATTGTTGACTCTGGGGATTCTGCATTTTTGTCTTGAATAATGTTTTTACAGATTTCACTGAATATTCTGAGTTGGGAGGGACTCACAAGGACCATCAAGTCCAACTCTTAAGTGAATGGCCTATATAGGGATTGAATGGGGATTGAACCTGTGACCTTGGTGTTATTTAGCACCATGCTCTAAACAGCTTTTTCTATAGCAATCCATCTATCCTCTAGCAGCTCCTATCTATTCCATGCTCCTTATTTTCATTACACCTGAGTCCATCCCAGTGTTTCTATATCCTGCTCCATTATTTTTTATGGGATATATAAAGAAGCTTTCTTTGGGTGGAAGAGTTGGAGTGGTTCCACTGTAAAATGTTCAAGTGAGGTCAGAGTTGGACTTTGCTTCTAAGGATTGCATAGGAAATGGTTTGTATTTCACTTCCTATTGTTTCATTCTTATGGTTGCTCAGCTAATTTGAAGCGAGAGATTGCTTTGAAATGTTTCTTTTGCGAGCAGATCTTCATCAGTGAATCAACAATTTGTATAAATTTTAAAACTCTTCATCATCCCTGCTCTACAAATGACTTAGATATTTGTCTTTGATATCATAACTTTTTTTTTTTGTCTCGTTCACCCTTAGAACTGCTCAGTTTTCTGTACCACATGAAGCTGGATAGATTCAGAAAATGTTCTTCACTTAGAAACCTCAAAAAGACAAAGTTTTAGGGGAGTAATCCCAAGTATGATTTTTATTATGGGGTTTGGGAAATCTCATAATTTGTATTAAGCTTTTGGCAGTGCAACCCTTTGGCAAAGTGGTTCCTTAGTGTAGATTTGTAGAACTGTGTGCAGGCTCAAGGAAAAGTATAGCTATGGCAACGCAGGGCTAATGTGTTTGTATAGGACTGTGTTGATACAATTTGGGAACTGGAAGCAAAATGTTAGTTGGGGTATTCTTCTAAATGTTCTGCACAGCACACAGTGAAATGTTAAATAATTTGAATAATAAAAAACCCCCAAAAAGCAGCCCCAAGGCTGAAAATTTGTAAACATTGTAAGATGTTATTAGAAAGTCCTCCTCCAGAATTGAAAAAAAAAAAAGAATTAAATCTACAGGCTACACTGTTTCTGAAATTGATGTGCAGCATCTGAAGGTAGCCAAGGGACAGGCTATTATGTATGTGATGAGGTTAAATGAGGCACAGCAGTAATATGACAGAATTATACAGTATTTCTTATATGTGATGGACAAGAAGAGTCCAGTATATGTTGAAGCCCAATAATATGGCATAATGGATGTAACTTGCAGTAAGCAGATTAACCTTAAGTTGTATGCAATATCAATGATAGCTTAAAGATGATTCTAGCAGGTAGTAAGAAATAAATGATTTTCTGAAATAAAAAACAAGATGTGCATTGCAGCAGCATATTTATGATAAGATGGAAACATGATAAATCATTAGGGTGCTAGAGAAAATGCTCAAGGATAAATTATAAATATTATTTTAAATAGTAGTAGTAGTAGTTGTAGTTGTAGTAGTAGTAGTAGTAGTACTGAATTGCAGTAGTTGTTTGGCTGCACTGCTTCCAAAAAATGACGTACTCAGTGTTCTAGTGTTAGGGAGTCTTTTCTTGCTGTATAGTTCACTCAATCAGGCATTTGCATGGCTTGATTTGTTTCAGATGTTCTCTGTTGTGTCTATGAGAGTAATTTATTTTGGCAGCTGGAAAATACACTTAAATCTGTGGTATACATTGATTTGTAATTTTCTCTTTTCTTGCATGCTGATGGCATTTAAAGACTTTGAATTGTTCACAGCAGTAGATGTTTATTCTAGGGGAGTTATAATAACATTCTTACACACTCAGTTGGATCTCGTTAGTGCATCCTACTGGTTTTGGTATGTGTTTGAATAAATGGATAGATATGGACAACATAGACTTGTGCAAACTCATAATTATCTGCACTACATGAGATGTTTTAAACAGTATTGTCTCAAAAACCCATTGTCAGGCACTGCAGGGAATAAAAATAAAACTGCAACACAAAAGAGACTGCCTTTGGCCGGCGGGAAAAAGGTATATTTGTAGAGAACAAAAAGCTGCATCAGAGTTAGGAGGATGACTCAATGAAAATACAGTCATCTGTCAGCCAAAAATTGCAGCTCTAAAGGAGATAATCTAATAATGTAAGTCCCTCATGCATTCATCGTGTTTGAGAATGTGACTGCATAGTGCATCTTTCTCAGTTTACTTTATAGTCTTTTCCCTATCTGGCAAAATCTAGAGAGGGGAAGAAGAACTGCCTTCTCATTTTATACTAATAATATCCCATTTCCACTTTCTGGATGGCTTTATTTACCTAGGTAGCTGTGTTTAGTCATGTTTACCTCTAAAAGCATAAGGAATATGCTGTTATCTCACACATCAAGTACTGATGATTATTTTGCCACCTTCTGAGGTATCTCTGTTCTGGGATCCATGGGAAGAAACTACCCCTTTAGGAGGAATGATGAAGCTCTAGGTGACTGGAAATTTTTTATAAAAGCTGATCTGAAGTTAATTCCTAAGAGAGTAATTATGCATGGTTCTTGAAGGCAACTGGTTCAAGGCTGTGATAATTGCAGTGCTTACATCCAGTCACCCTACCGAATGACCAGGCCCTGTTGTAAGATAACTTTTCCTGTGTCACTGTGTTTCTGATGCCTTCCAGATGTTATGGAGTCCTCACAGAAAACACTTGAGTCATCCTAAATCTTTCAAATAGGTACCTTTGTAAGGAGTAGTTGGAGGTGATGGTTGTCACTTCTTAAAATTTGCCATTTTCTGAAATGTGAAGACAGAATTTTGTATTACAGTTTCATTTAACATTTTTCAACCCTGCCTTTTTGTTTTTGCAAGGTACTGCTTTACACTAAAATGACTAATATAATTGCTCCTTTGCCTATCCAAAAAAAGAAAAAAAGCCATTGTCATGCAGGCACTTTTGACATTTTAAAAATATGGGTGGTCAAAATGAAAAAATACTTCAATGTAAGTGGATTGACTTAATTAAACCTGTTCAGCTATTTGAATCTGCCTTGTTAAGATAAATAGATTCTAAGGAGTTTGACTTGGAGGAGAAAAAGGAGATATTGATGTCTAGTACAATGTACATGACATCAACGGTACTAATCTTTTCTTAGTGCTTGTATTTATGACCCTCTGTTTGCATTGCCAACAGTTCTCTCCAATTAAAATGAGTGTTTTAGCATGGGTAAGGAATAAAATCTTTGTATTGAGGTAGATTTCTCATAATGCTTAATACCTTGTGGTTTTAGAACCTAATTGCAGGCATTGTGCAGTGACAGGCAGGTGACATGCATTTTTCTGTTTGTCATTCCTGTGTTGTAATAGTTGAGGAAAAAGAGTGAGCTTGTGGAAATGTTCGTTGATAAAAGGTATTTGTTTTAGTCCAGTATTTTGTGCAAAGCCTTTTAGAATGCAAATGTGTTAAAGGTAGCTGCAATGATTAAAAGTGGTTATGCCAATCTTCCTCTTTATGACAACTACTCACCTTTTCAAAATTACTTCTATGACTTTCACCTCAGCATTAATACTTTAGCTGGGGGATATTTTGTACCAGATTTCCCAGAACACTTATGTGGCTCACATCTGAATATTCTCCAAATAAATCATAATCCCTCATTTTGATGCCAGATGGATGGCTTGTGACTTTCTTATGTAGTGTCATGATCAATTCTTCTACAAAGTGCCTTATTGTACAAAGCTGCATAATAATGTATAAAAGTGTGTATTATTTATTATTTCCATCCTGAGGCCCTATTATTTCATTAGCTCTTTGACCTTTCCTGTCAGATCTTATTGTTTCAGCGGAATATTTCTGCAGAATTAGAATTTTGATCTCAATATTGATATGTAGTCCTACATTATCCTATTTTTATGCAAGTGGAGTTTCTTTAGTGTTTTTATTAGGAACTACTATTTTTTTTTTTTTTT
>VXBB01012048.1:0-42090 GCA_013399915.1 Illadopsis cleaveri
TTGTCTGCTCAATAAATTAAATACATTGTGTGTAACACAGCCTTCCACAACCCAGTGCTCTGCTTCACACAGATCCAGATTTTTAGAGTTTCACAAAACATTATCCCATTTTCCAGCATCCATGAGGTAAAAACTTGCCCACTTTCATTAAATGAAATAATTTTTTAATTGTTTCTTTAGGCAGAATGCAAACTTTGAGCCCCTAGGAACCAAATCCCATGTCCTGCACCTTTCCATTCATTCCTGGAATAGCTGGCTGTGCTCCTGGAGCCATGGAATGAAATGTTCTGCTCTCCCTGGAATTCATCTCATCCATGGGATTTGGCAAGGGAGGAGCTTAACCCACATTTTCATATGTTAGAATTGATTTTAAATGTTCTTAGACAGTAATTAGAGCAGTAAAAGTCCCCTGATCTGGGTCTAAACCCAAATCCTGTTTGATCCCCATGTATTCCTCTTTTTCTTCCCCTTCCCAGAAACCCTTTAACAATTAAAGGATGTTGATTGTTAATGGAACTAAAAGGATTCTCTGAGGCCTCTGACCCAAAGCAAGTGTTTCAGCTGAGTGGGAATAAATAAACTGTTTACCCACATGTGGCTGAGAGTGAACAGGAATCCTGCAAACCTCCCAGATTAAAGCATTTCACATTTATCCTGAGCTAAGTTAACAGGGAAAATGCCCCATTTCCCAGCAAAAAAAGTAAAATATCAAACCTGGTCTAAAACTTGAAGGAGCTTTATTACCTAAAATCTGATTTTCAGTGTAAACTCTCTTTAAGAATTCAAAACCACCTCTTTGTAAAAGTTCATTTTGGTGTTTTAAGCCTGACAGGCACATTTGAAACAGCACCACTGCAATTAAAAAGATCCAAACCACACTTTTTCCATCCTTCTCTCAGCCCTAAATCATCAGCTGCTACTTGCTCAGCTCTCACTTGAATTATTGGACTCTCAGAAATGATATTTCATCAGAAACCATTAACTTGAGAAAAATTGCAGCGGGGAGAAGGAATCCACAGTTCAAATCCTGGTCAGCCTGAAAAGTTTTATAAATGAATTCCAGCCCATCCATGCAGGAATTATTGAACTGTCCAACACAGAGCTGAAAGGATGATGTTAAATTGCTGCTTTAATTCCATAACTGACCTTTCCCTCTCCCTTTAAATGCTGTAAAAGTCAGACTTTGCTTCCCAATTTAGCAACAAATTCCTGGGCACTTGGCTCCCCAATATCCCAGTGCAACACTCATGGAATGTGAAATTCCACAAGAACTCTGCTGTGGGAGCTGTTTCATGCAAGCTGCCACTTCCTCCTAATCCTGGGGGAATTTGGAATTAATAAAGATCCCAGCCCTTATTTTCAATAGCAACTTGTGTTGCTGATAAATAGAAGGGATCACAAAAATCTCCGTGAAATTCACGTGGCCAGGAAGGCAAAAGAAAATTAAAACCTCAAGAGGTTGAGGCTGACAAGTTTTGTGACAAATTAGGAGATTTTGGAAAGCATTTTCATGTTGTCCAAGGAATTAAAGATGTCAAGTTTTGGGAGGCTTTTTAATTTGTTTTTTTTTTTCCACAGCCAAAGATACAACAGAACCCTGGATAATAAAAGAGGAGCTGACAGATAATCTAATGATGCCTTTATTTCATTTGTTCTGTTTGTAAACTCCATTTTTGAATGCAGGACAGGACTGTCATTTTCAGAGAAACTTCTCTACTACACCTCAACAAGGAATTTGGGGTTTTCATCACATATTGCAAGGCACAACAATTCCTCCAGGCTGAAATGCTGCTCAGTGCTGGCATGAAGGTGACAGCCACTGACTTCCTTCATGTACAAACCCCCACAAAACATAATTCACAAAATCAACCTGAAAACAGAGTGTTCAAACACAAATGATGTGTGAAAACCCCCTTGACCTCTTTATCAGAGCTGAAAACAAGGGCCTCTGGACTGAAAAAGGGTTGGAAATGCAACAATTTTGTGGCCCAATCCAGGAAATTGTGAACAACCATTCAAATTCTCACCCCCTTAACTGAAATTTCACTTTATACCAAACTATTTTGCTCAAAAACATCCAAATTTTGCTTTCACTTCTTCAGGGCTCTTTAAAAATCTTGTGATTCTAAACAGGATTTTTTAATTCATGAAGTGTTAATGATGTTTGCTTTTTAATTTTCAGTATTGACTCTGTCCCCCAGCTGGGACTGTCACCAAAATGAAGGTGCTGAGAACAGATCCCAAACAATTGTGCCATTTTTCCAATTTGCAGCCCCTTCCTCCTCAATCCTTCAGGAAAGCAACCCCAGAATTCCACCTGGGAGAATCCCCAGCCGTGACCTTAGAACTGGGAATTTAAATCAATGTTTGCTCCCGTGCCAGAGGCTGCTGACCCTCTGGGAAAAGCTGGGAATTCATTGATCCCAGAGGGACAAAAGTCCAGTCGTGGTCATGTCCAGGCCTCCCAGAATTCACTGTTTGCACATTTGCTGCTGGCTGAGGCCCCAGGAAAGGATAAATAAAGGATAAATAAACCTGGGTTGCTGCAGAGTGACAGAATTCCTGGAAACCTGGGGAACTCCAAAGCTTCTCCAAATCAAACCTGGACAAGTCACCCCAAATTTCTGCCTCTGTATCTGACTCCCTCTCACCCCCAGCCACGGCTGAGTTGTTTTTCCCTGCTTCCAGGGAAATGTTTTTCCATGGAAAATAGGAATTTTTCACTGGAATTCAGTGTGTGAGCTCAGGCTGATTCATGGACCTGCACCTTGAAAAGAAACCCTTCACCCTTTTGTGATTTCTGCTCCTCAATCCATGCTTTGTTTCCAAATAAATCAATTGAAATCTTCCTGCAACTTCAAGGTCTTCAGAAGCAATTCCAAGAAAGAACAATTAGCTGTTAAATTGAGTTCAAACCAGCAAAAATCCTGAAGGTTCACAATGGTAATTTATTTATCACTGAGTGAAATAAAAGGATATAAAGTGGTTTACATCCCCTAATGAGTTATAATATCAACTGCAGTGAGCACAGGGAAGAGACTCAGCAGCCACTGCTCACTGATAAGGGCTGAGGAATTATTATTCCTTCTAAAAGTCTGGATTAGCATAGTGGGATAGTTTATTATAATCTGTAAAAATCCTCCTGATAAAAATGCAATTAGCTTGGCCAAGGGGTTTGTAACTCACAGAAGAAATAAATATATAGATATATATAAATTTAAAAAATAGAATTCTGGCTATTTTAGGGTTTATGCACCAATACCCTGCTTATATTTCTTTAGGTTTGTTTGTTTTCCTAAAGGTTTTATGCAGGAGCAGCAACATTTTTGCTAAATCAAGAACAGCCCCCCTACAATTCATTCCTCACCACATTCTCTGCTTTAAAACCATCTCAACTCTCAATTTTGCATTATTTGACCCCAAATCCACTTGTAAACAAGGAAACAATCAGCAGAAACACAGCTCTGGGATTTGGGGGACGTGGAGCCAGGAGGTTTTGCCAAATGGCAGATTGCAGAGTGGGTGGACCAGTCTTGTTCTCCAAATTCAATTAAACTGTTTTGCTGATTAAATGTAATGATAAAGCAAACATGTCAATGATCCACACCTACAAAAATACAGCAAATTCAAACATCCCATCTGCTACAAAACTGCATCTGAGGAATCTCTAAATTAACAAACCAATGTTCAACCCCTAACGAGTTTTGTTCAAGGACACCAGGATGGATTTTGGCTCATTGATTGAGTGCAACTAATCTACAGTTCCATTTAACTGTCCCACTCTCATTAAAGACAAAAATATAAATGGTTTTATCTCTATACTTGTTATCAATTAGCCACAAATGCATATGGAACAGAATCAGATGTCTGTGGTCTGTATTTCACCTGCAGCAAAAAAAAATGGGTCCGGGAAAATACCTGAGCTCCATTTACCAATGGATTTGCTCCATTTACTCCCAGCCTGGCCTTGGACACTGCCAGGGATCCAGGGGCAGCCACAGCTTCTCTGGGAATCTGTGCCAGGGCCTGCCCACCCTCACAGGGAGGAATTCCTTCCCAATATCCCATCTAAACCCAGTCTGGGGCAGTGGGAGCCATTCCCTGTGTCCTGTCCCTCCACCCCTTGTCCAAAGTCCCTCTCCATCTTTCTTGTTGACTCTTCCAGCTCCTGGAAGGCTGCAATAAGATCACCCTGAAGCTTCTCCAGGCTGAACAATCCCAGCTCTCCCAGCCTTTCCTCCCAGCAGAGCTGCTCCATCCCTGGGATCATCCTGGAGCCTCCTCTGGGCTCTCCCCAGCAGCTCCAGGTCCTCCCTGTGCTGGGGCAGCTCTGCAAGGTGGGGTCACACCTGAGGGGGGCAGAATCATGGCCAGCCCCTCACCCACATGGACTCCCACAGGCCCAATTCTCAGGCAGGATCCCGAGGGATTTACTGAATTTATTGCAATTCTTTTCCAAGAGCTGCTCTGCTGGAAGGCAGCACCATCTTCCCTGACAGCCTTTAATAACCACAGCTTTTTGTTACAGCAGCAAAGCCAGCATGAGTTTGGTGGCAGGAGGAGGAGGCTGGAGAACCCCACTCCTGTGGAGAAGCTGAGAATCCCTATCCCAAACTTTTGGGAAGTTCTGCCTTCTGTGATGGATGGGGAAGAGGGAAGGACACAGAGCTGGTACAATGGAACAGCTTTAATTGGAAACAATCAACAAGTGATAAAGGGATTTATGGATGAAAGACAGGGAATTCAGGGAAACATTCTGTTCCTGTGCAACTGGAGTGTCCCCAGTGCCAAATTAAACACATCCAGCCCTATTTTCTCTCTAGTCCCACAGGCCACAGTCTGCTCCAGAACAAAAAGCCCTCAGTGCTCTCCTGGCATCAGACCTTTGATAATGTGCAACTTCAGACCAACAGCAACAAATATTAGGGGCAGAGGTTCCTGCTGTCTTCAAGACTTCTATCTAAATGATGGTCAGGCTGGTTGAGGAGCTGTCAGCAAAAATTTGTAACCCAAACCAAACGATGAAGCACCATCAACAGCCAGGACAGATTTCTGATGGTTGCCGAGATTTAAAAACAAACCAAACCAAACCAAGCAGCTCAAGTCTGACAAATCCCTTCAGAAACTCAAAACAGTACAATTTACAGAGGAAAGCATTCACTGAGCATGAATTAATAGGGTCCCAAAAGGGCCATGAGTTCCTGAAAAGGTTTCTGAAGCCTTCTGTGCACAAACCACAGTAAAAAGTTCAGCTCGTGCACAAGAACTTAAAGATCTCTAAATCAACGACAAAACAAAGTTAGCCCAGGTTTCAAAAAGATTCTTCAAGAAACAATTATTGAGAAAAGAGTATTTAGCAAAAACCCTGGTGTAAAACTCTGGTTACTTCCCCTATGATCCAAGTCCTTATTCCATGTACTTGGTTTCTGTTGTTACACAACTCAGCCATAATTAATCTTTTCAGTGTATGAAGCCCTCAAAAGCAGAGGTAAAAGCAGACACAGCACCTGCTTAAAAGAAAAATTAAATGCCTGCACACCTTTGTAATGGAGAATCAAAAGCAGTTACTTGGAGAAGTACGAAGTGTTTTCCAGCCATAAAAAATATGAAAAAGGAGGAAGAAGTGTTGAAGAAAAGAGTCTTTTGTTAAGCAGATTTCTCTGGCTGGGATCACCTCGATGATAAGATGACAGAACACATCAAAATTTAGGTATTTAAAACCACATTAGGGGAGTGAGACACAAAGGGACTGCAGGTCAAGCCTGCTCTTTCAGCAAAGTGCATTAGATTATTCAACAGATTTTCCATCTCCAGCTTCTAACTCCAAAATAAGCAGAGAGGTTTTTTTTCTAGCAGGATTCTTTAGCAAACAAGCTCACAAAACACACTCCGTTGTATTTCTGGTGAAGAGAAGTAAAATGAGAAGCAATTACAAAGATGATGAACTCATTAAGTCAAAACAGCTATAAATAAAAGCAGAGCAAGTCTCAAAAACCTGTCTGGAAGAGCTGCTGAAGCTTTTCCAGGGGATGGATGAAGAGTCTGGTTTAAGTCAGGATGAAATGTGGGGAGAGCTGCAAACTGTCCCTGGACCAGCGTCTGCTTCTGAGCAACATCACAGAACTGCTACAAAAATTACCTTCAAGGAGATAAATGAATTCTGCCTCTTGCCAGCTGTGCAGAGAGGAGGAAAGGCCCAGATCTGGACTTTTGGGGGGGTTTTTAGGGCAGTGCTGTGTCCTTACCATCGGACTTTATTGCAGGTCTGGGTGGCGCCCAGCGGGGACCCGGCCACCATGGGCACCTGGATGGGGCTGTGCTGCTTGTTCATCACCAGGTCCAGCTTCTCCTCCAGGGATTTGCAGGTGGCCTCCAGTGCCAGCAGCTTGGCCTCGATGCTGTCCAGCCTCAGGCATATGGTCTGGTTGATGGAGTACAGGAACGACTGGGGAGGGAGGGAGGAAAACCCGCGTGAAACACTCGGAGTTTATCCCACTCCTAAGGAAACTCCGGATAAACGTGACTGGGAACCGATCCTGAAGGAACTCACAGCCTGTCTAGTGACAAAATCCACCCCTGATGACATCCAGGAGCGTTTCAGCAGGCTCAGATCCTTCCAGATCTTTATTTGGGAGCCAAAAGCAGCCCGGCCAAAGCCATTTTCACCTAAGCACTTTGTCAGGATGATTTCATCCACTGCAAAATCATTTCTAATGACTTGCCAAAGCCTTCCAGTCCACATGTGAAAACAAAAGGATTATGTATCACTGGATGCATCCTCCTGGATAAAGTTAGCAAGTTTTTTTTCCCTGCCCAAATGGATAAATTGCAGTGGAAATTGTATCAACACAAAAAATCTCGGAGACAATTTATGCCACTCACTTCAGCTTCCTGCTGAACAGCAAATCAAGAAAAGCAAATAAATAAAATCTGTTTTGCTAAGCAATCTTTTTGAAAAGAAAACATATTCCACTTGGGCTCTCCTGGGAAAACAGGCCAATAGAAGGAAGAGCTGCACTCTGTGTGCTTTGCAAACAGCAGCTGTGCCATCTTGTGGCCCTGAAATCACTGAGCACCCCAAACCCTCCTTCCCAGAGCTCCTGGGATCACCCCAAAAACACAGAATTACACAGGACAGTGGCTGTGGCACTAAAATACTCATCAGGTTCTCACACTTCAGGGCAAAAACCAACCCTAAATCCCAGCAGTGAGAACAGCAGGGTGACTGCTGAGCTCCTGAGCCAGAATTAAATACGAATTATCTATCAGGAGAATGCTGTTAGCTTCAAATAATAACTTCAAACATGCTGAAAGGATCTACAAATTGTAACACAAATACATCCTCAAGTTCATCTTTTTGGTCAACTTCATTTAATTATCAAAAAATGTCCCAAGACTGATGTTTTGGATCAGTGGAATTAATTCTGCTGATATGTTATATTGCATCTGAAATTCTTGCTAGTAATTCTACACTGGCAAATTAGACAATTATCCAGATTTTTAAATTTATGCCTAAAAACCCACAAGTACCTGCAAGAACAATTCCAGTATTAGGTATCAACAGTTTATTTTATATTCTTGTAATAACTTTCCCTACACTTAATTGGCATTAGAAATAAAACCAGGAAAGGGCATTAAATAACCTTAATAGAGGGATCCTGGCAGTTGATTTCTATCCTCTGACGTTTCAGGGCAGGTTCCACATCATCATCTGCCACCTCATGGTTCTCCAACACAACTGCAAAGGGAAAAAAAAGCATGGCCAGAATTTAGAACCCAGGAGGACAAAGCTCAAATAAAAACCACGGTTAGTGGAGAAAACAAAGGCACATAAATTTAATAAAGATATTCAACGTGTTGACACTTGCTCAGGGTTTCTCTCAAATATCTGACAGCAGTGATGGGACCAGCTTTGAGCTCCTCTACCAAGCTGAGCAGAGTTTTGAAGGACTGGCAGGTCCCAGCTTCTCCTCCAACTCTTTGGGACTATTTCTGAGGGAACTTTTCCATTTTATATCAGCAAAGCAGATTTTTGGCCTGTGTCTCTCATTTCCATTACTGTTCTTTCAGTCATTAACTTGCAATGGCCACAGAGGACCAACATCTCAATATATTTTCACTTAGGAAGTCAATTTCTGAGCAAGTGATAGCCAAATACTTGCTTTCAGAAGTGGTTTTCAATCCTACTGTCCAAAGAATTTTAATAATGGATGAGATAAACCATCTTACACACAAAACAATTCCTAATGGATGGGGGACAGTTCCCATTGGAGGAAAAGCCTAAACCATGGAGAAAAACAAGACTGCAGGAATATCTCATTGTTTTGGGAGTTAGTCTGCCCCTGCACAAAAAACAAACAGGCGATAAAGCTTTGAAAAGAAAAGTGAAATAAATAAAATAATCTGATCTAAAGGGTTTGGAGATGCACAAGTGAAGCTATGGAAAACATGAGATATGAGCTTCAAAAGCATCTTTTGGAATAAAACCCTGGTTTGTATTTTACAGAAAAGCCCAGCAGTGATTTCCAGTCAATGGGCACTGCTGGAAATCTCTTCCTACCTGGATTATCTGGAGTCAGGTCCTCGACAGCGATCTGAACCACATCTGCCAAATCCTGCTCTGACATCATTCAGAACCTGCAGCAAAACCCCTCAGGCACCACTGCAGCTCCCCAGGGCAGCAGCTGGCCCAGGCATGCACCCCTGCAAAACAGCAGCAAGGAGAGGGTTAATATTGGTGAAACGTTTCACCCAGCATCAACATCGCAAATTTTTCATTCTCTTTCCATTCAAAGATCCAGTTCTAAGAGAAATGACCAAACTACAAAGGCATTATCCAGATTTTCCAGGAGGAAATCTTCCTGCCCTAGGGCTGAGGCAGGAGCTCAGGCTTTCCTTGCTTGCCCTTGCACATTCCCAAGGGATAAGGAGAACTTTCAGTTCCAGGCTCATGAAGCTCCAAGCTACGCCAGATTTGCAAGAACTGCAAATTCTGAATTAATAGGCCTCTAAAATCTTCCTAAACTCAGTGAGAACAAGGAGTTTCTGCACATCTTATTACAACTAAAGCAAAACTTTACTCTTTTCTTCAGGATGAACTTGCCTGGGTTTTCTACAGCTCAGCTCTGATGAAAATATTTTCAGGACATGGTCCTGATCTTAAAGTCAAAATATTTCTCAGCCTTGCTCCCCTGGAATTCTCAATCCAGGTTATTTATTACTGTTCTAAGAGAAACCTTCAACTTGTAAAATTGAAATAAAATCACTGCAATCTCTCCTAGCTGTGCTTTCTCCCAGAAGTTTACAAAAGGCCAGACAAGGAAGATCAGTGGATTTTTTTCCTTCTTTAACCAGGAGTTAAAAACACTGGCGAGATAAATGGAGATGAACCAATGGAAATGATAATTCACCCATTAACACTGACATGGAATCAAATCCAACCACGCACAATGATTTTCCTCTTCTATTTGAACCCAAGAAATCCATTAAGCCAGAGAGGAGAGGATCAGTTTTTAGGAGAACAACACAACCTAGAGAAGGATTCTGAGGAGAATCTCCAAACCGTTTACTCAAAATACCAGCACTGAGTCACTTGCAATTCTGCTCATGGGGAAAGACTTTTGGGCCAGCAGAGAGGGTGGCAGAAAGCCCAAAAAGCCTGGCAGTCCTTCCGTGGTGGTGGATGCCATTTTGGCAAGTGAAATTTGCCATTTCTGAGAAGTCCTGGTGCCCGGCCAGGCTGAGCAGAGCAAAGCAGCTGCACTCGCTGTTCCATCCCCTGCCCTCGCCTTCAGGGGACACAGCCACCACTCCAAGCACCAAAAAAAAGCCAAATTAGAACAAACCCCAACTGTTAAAAAGCTTGTTATTTACAGGATTCACGGAAATTCGCTTGGTTATTTACAGGACTCGCTGATGCTGCTCATGTTGCACTGAAATCACTCACAGATAGAAATTTCTCCTCTGAAGGAATTGCAATAATCTTGTATAAATCCACTTTAATACTTCACATAGTTAGCACAAAAAATACTGAATGTGAGTGGACCCACATGGATCATTCAACTCCTGGCCCTGCACAGACAACCCAAAGATCCCACTATGTGCCTTCAAAATTAAATTTAAAAAAACCACTAAATTCAACCTTTTTTCAAATAATTTCCCATTTCCAACACCCACTGTCCACCTCTCACAGGCCATAGGCTGAAAGTGTTCAACTTCACCTCAGGAATATCCAAATATTCTGTCCCAGAGTCTTGAAACAAGGGCACAACCAAAAACCTACAGCTGGCACAGCAGCTACAACACCCACAGAGAAATGTGTGTTCATAACATTAGTATTTATTTCCATTTAAACTCATTCTGTTCTGATTTCACTAAGTCAGACACAACTTGGAAGAAATCAACCACAATTTTGCCTTCTCAAAGCCAGGACAGAATTCCCTTCTGCTGCCATCCTGCATCAAAACATAAAGGGGAAAACAAATAAATTTGTTATCAACCCTGGGGAGTAGGAAAGAAACGTCCAAGAAAGCTGCAGCCACTGCAGTTATCACACCTTGAATTAAGTGTTCCTCCTCCAAATTCACCATTTCCATTTCTAACAGCACATTTTACCGGTGGGCTGACCTTGCTTTCAGAAGCAAGGGGAAAAGCCTGATAAAATTTAACAGGATGAGAGTTAGAGGAGTTTATCAGCTTCAAAAAGCTCCAGTCAACAAATTCAGAGTAACTTTGCCATTATAGTTTCCACGTACTTTACTCAGTGAAGTATCTACCAGCATTTCCTCACGTAAAACACTTTTTCTTGAAATTTGCTCTATATTCCCCCTCTTTTTTTCCCCTAATTTCCACCTCCTGTCTGAAACTCTAGTCCCCATTAAATCTAAATTAAGTCTATGTACATTGGCATCGAGCCACCGGTGCTGAACTGTTCCCAGGAACAAATTTTAAGTTATAAAAAAGAAATATTAACAGAAAGCCAGGAAGCTGGGGATAAACCACAGCAGGGCCAAGGAACGTGCCCACTTCTCCTCCCCCAAGCAGCACGTGGAAGTTGGATCAACACAGGAATATTTTATGGTCATTCTGCCCCTATCTGGGGGAGGGGATGGGGATGAAGGTTCTACCAAGCAGTGGAAAATACTCAGTTAAAGGAGGCCCTGACCAGCCAGGCTCACACCAGTTCCAGCCCAGGGCTTTTGGTGGATCCATGCAGCACTTATGGATTCTCCCAGAGAATTCCAGGGGCTCCTCCAGCTCTTCAAGTGAGGAACAGGTTATGGTGTGTCCTGGAGGGATTTCCTCCCCTCTCCACTCCCAGTTCCCTGGGTGCCTCCAAAAGGGACAGGCTGGACCCATGAGGTTCCACAGGGACACAACTCCTGGAGCTCCAGGCTGGAAAGGACTGGGGATGTTGGGGACAGTGGATGAACAGGAGCCCAGGTGTGCCCAGGTGGGCAGGAGGCCACGGGCACCTGGCTGGCACCAGNNTGGGCCAGGGGAGGCTCAGGGTGGACAGCAGCAGGAATTTCCCCATGGAAAGGGTGCTCAGGAATGGGAACTGCCCAGGGAGGGTTGGATCCCCATCCCTGGAGGTGTCCCAGGAACTCCTGGAGGTGGCCCCAGGTGGGGACAGGGTGGGCATTGGGCACAGGGTGGTGATCCCAGAGCTCTTCTCCACCCTCAACAATCGATCCTGTGAAATCTCAGTTTCCCCAAACATTTCTAACCCCTCAGAGCTCTTGCAGCCTATGACCAGAGCAACTCTTCCACTGTCCTCCCTTTCCCCATCCCAGGCCAGAACCCACTTTGTTCCTCTGGTCCAATAATCCCATCAGGCACCTGCTCCTGCTGGATAAATGAAACTACAACTAAAAATTATCTCATTTTCCCTCAAAAACGGGAGCAAAAATCCTTGAGCATCCGTATAAGCACTTGCCTGGAAGTGGCTCCAGTACTGGAATACTCAAAAAAACTCATCACAGACAACTAAAGATATAAATTTAAAGCTGATTAGATAAATTACATTAAAAATCTCTGCCAATACTCTTACTCAGAATTGATACACTTAACACAGAATTCAATCAGCCTTTGTTTAATTAAGTAAATTAATATTTGTAAGCAACTAAATTAAATTCACCTGAATTCCAGATTAGCTTTTCCACACACAAGTTTAATGTAATTTAATTAATCTATCTTAAAACATTAATTCCAAATAATTCTTCTGAGCAGTCCCTTGTAAACAAAGCCATTTACTGAAATATCTGATGGCTTTCCCAAGTCATGGGGCAGCATTCCAAAGTGGATAATCAAACCCATCCAATGCCTTGTTAACACAGGAGAACACACACAAAACAGAAATCTTCTCTCTCATATTAATTAGCGAGGGTAAACATTATCTTTTAAAAAATCAAAACATATTCCAAAGCTCTGCTTGGAGTGTGGAATTGCTCTGCTCTGGCTGGAGCAGCTGAGCTCTCTTGGACCTTTCCCAGTGCTGTTGATAAATAAAAAAACTTCCCTCAGATTCCAGCTGTGGCAAATATTCCCTGCTGGTTGTGTGGGAAAAGCTGGAAAATGTCATTTCCCTCTGCTCAACCCAAGAGCCTCAAATGTTCTTCCTCTTCTCCTTTCCACCTTTCCTTTAAATCAATGAAAGGCCATTCTCAAATACGGAATTTCTGTTCAAAAATCTTTATGCAACCACATTAGGAATCATGGAATGGTTTGGGTGGGAAGGGACCTTGAGGATCATCCAGTTCCACCCCAGAGACACTTTCCACCATCCCAGGCTGCTCCAAGCCCTGTCCAGCCTGGCCTTGGACACTGCCAGGGATCCAGGAGCAGCCACAGCTTCTCTGGGAATTCCATCCCAGAGCCCCACCACCCTCATTCCTTCCCAATCTCCCATCTCTCCCTGCCCCTGTCCATGTAAAACCATTCCCCTCTAATGAAATTAGTTAATTAATTCAGCCCAGCAGCCCGTTTTTCAGAGCCAAAGGTCCTTCTCCTGCAAAACCTCTGATTTAGTGACACTTTTGAAGGTGTTCCAAAGCAGGTGAACACAAAGCCCAGCTCAGTGACAGGAATAAACCCAGCCCAGGCCAGTGCTGATCTCCAGGAGGACAGAAAGGACCTCAAGCTGCACAGGGATTATGGGATAAAAATCATCCACCCTCTCCAGGGAAGATGCAGAGGACAAAACACTCATTAATTCAGTTTTTATTTAAATCCCTGAGGTCTCACCCCTGCAGGGAAACAGCCCAGAGGGGCACTGAGCTGCCTCTGGGCAAGGAATTATCCCCACTTCACTCCACTTGGGAAGGAAAGTATGGAATCACAGCAAAGCAGCACCCCAAGAACAGGACAGGATTGTCCCTGGGAAGGTCTTCAGGGAGAAGAATCCCCCTCTGGAGGGGATAATTCCATACATTAAGTGATTCCCAGCAGTTACAAAGCTCAGGACACAACAGTTCTCTTTTCAGTCTCTCTCTGTGACTTGCACCAATTTTCTAACCCCGAGCCTTGCTTTTCCTCCATGGTAAAATCACTCTGGTTGGCAGCTGGAATGGAGCCTTCCTGCACTAATTCCCAAAAAAATGTCACACCAGTGCAAGGGAAACAGAATAAAAAGCAACAATTTAAGAGCATGCAGGGCTCAATAAATCCCAGAGCCTCCTTTGAGCCCCAGCTCTCTGCAGCCCATCACATGTGAATTAAAACCCATTTTGGGACGAAGAGATCAGATTTACACTTCCTTCTTACTACCCAAAACTACAAAGGAGAATAATTTTACTTAGCATCTGTTTGGCTGTCACCCTTATCCTCAATCCACCTTAAAAAACAAGGAAAAACATTGTGTTTCAATTAGATTTCATAGTAAAACTACACAAACATTTCAGTTTAACAGCTTAAAAATGAGTGTTATAGTAGACCAGCAGCTTTGATTCAGCCAAAGATCAGGAAAAATATCTATTTTCAAAAAAAAAAGACAGAAATATTCCCTATCTGGGAAAACCAGGACACCAGCCACAATGTTCTGGAGATGGATATATCAAATAAATATCACTCACAGAGATATTATGGTGATGGACTCCAGTGCAAGTGGTAAAATTCAGATAGCAACCAAAAAAAGGAAACGATTGCTCCAGGAATAAAGGAGCTGGAAACTTTCTGGAGCAGAAAACCTCCCAGGGAGGCAGAAATTCTCAAATTTTACCACGAAAGCTCCCATTATTACTGTTGGTTTATTGTTTTGCTTTCAGAAATATTTGCTTTTTAGGTTTTGTTTTTTTTTCTTTCTCATTCCACCTAGTACAAGGCACTGCTTTGCTTGGATGTCTTTTCCCAACTCTTCTAAAGCCTGGCACCAATCCTAACACAACAGCCAACAAATAACCCAGGAATGCCTTCCCTGCTTCCCAGTGTCCTGAACACGCTCTGGCACAGGGAATGCCGGTGGGTGGTCACACAAAGCAGCCCAAATTCCCTGTGGATCTTGTAGAAAGCCTGCTGCCTCCTCTGGCACAGCCTGGCTGGAATTATTCCCCAGGAAATGTTCACATGCGGCCCAGCTGGGCTGTCAGGTGTTTGCACACACACACACACACAGAGGCCTGAATTCAATTTACAGCCATCTAATCCCATTGAACTCCAGCAGCCCAACCCCCGGGGAAGCATCGAAGTGGTTGCAGACTCCAGGCCTTAAGGCAGAGGCTGGAATTCTGTATCCTGGTGGGATTATTCCGGACAGGGATCATTCACACCAGGCACAATTTGTACATTTTGCCGCAAAGCAGCGAACGTGGGAGCGGACCTGCCCCGACAGCAAATTCTGTCCCGTTGTTCTCTCGTTTTCAGCCACTAGATGGAGGGGTTTTATCGGGAACAGCTCCAAAAATCCTGCCAGGACTTCCAGGGGAGGTTTAGGTTGGATTTCAGGGAAAGGTTCTGCCCCCAGAGGGTGCGGGGCACTGCCCAGGCTCCCCAGGGAAGTGCCAGAGCTCCAGGAGGGCTCAGACACCGCGCCAGGGGTACCCAGGGTGGGATTTTGGGAATGTCCTGCACTGGGTGATTTCTGTGGGTCTCTTCCAGCTCAGGGTACTCCATGACTCCAGGAAATTCAAAGAACCAACTTCCAGTGTTAGTTTGATCCACCTTCCACTATCCCAGGCTGCTCCAGGCCCCAGTGTCCAGCCTGGCCTTGGACANTCCAGTGTTAGTTTGATCCCCCTTCCACTATCCCAGGCTGCTCCAGGCCCCAGTGTCCAGCCTGGCCTTGGACATTTCCAGGGATGGAGCAGCCACAGCTTCTCTGGGAATATGTGCCAGGATTCTCCACTCTCAGGGAGGAATTTCTTCCGAATATCCCACTTATCCCTGCTCTCCTTCACTCCCTCCTGGCCTGGCAGCTTACCTTTAACAACAAAAGAGAATAATAATAATAATTTACAGGTTTTTCTCTTTTTTTTTTTCCTAACATGTGCACTGCTAGTCCTCAATACACCGGAAAGTTTCCTGATCCAGCAATTCCAGAGGAGACAAGGACAGCCCTCAGTGTTGGCACAGGCTGTTGCTACTACAAAAAAGCAGGAAAGCCAACGTCAAATACAACCTGCTCACTGCGAAGTCTTCTAATGGATTTTCCTGCTGCAGGCATCAAGGAAAAGAAACCACCCCAGCTGCCAAACCAGACCTCAGCATTGCCTTATAGCAGAGAGATAGGAGGATTTTCAAAGTCTTGCCAAAAATATTAATGAAAATAAACTGAAGAGCATCATTTCAGTAGGGAAACATGAACTGAGCAGTTCTTCAAAATCTCAGTTATTTTCATAGAATTATTTAGGGTGGAAAGGAGCTCTGGGATCACGGAGGTCACCCTGTGCCCCATCCCCACCGTGTCCCCACCCAGAGCACTGAGTGTCACCTCCAGGAGTTCCTGGGACACCTCCAGGGATGGGGATCCAAACCTCCCTGGGCAGTTCCCATTCCTGAGCACCCTTTCCATGGGGAAATTCCTGCTGCTGTCCACCCTGAGCCTCCCCTGGCCCAGCCTGGGGCCGTTCCCTCTCCTCCTGTCCCTGTTCCCTGGGAGCAGAGCCTGACCCTCCCCAATCTCACCTCCAAATTTTGAGTTTTCATTTACACCACCTGAGCCTGGCTTAGCAGCTCCCCTCCCTGCAGTTAAAAACAAAAATCCCAACTAAATTCAGCTTTAAATTCCCCAAACCTTAAGTTCAGAGGGTGTTAGAGAGGATCAGGTTGGTCTGTTTCCACCTGAGGAGCAGGGATAGAAGGAGGAACTCCCCAGCTGCCATCAATTCCCTCCCTTCTTCTCCATGAGAAAACTCTGATTTTCAGAGGTTTGAACTGATTATATTTTTCCCTTTAAGTGCTCTAAGTCAGGGGTTACAAACAGGAAGGAACATAAAATGATTCTGTTCGACAGACACCACCACAAATTATTTTATTTCAAGTCCCACATACCGAGGGTGTGATGAAGTTAAAGCTTTTGTATATTTTTCAGTCTAACTGGTTGCAAAATTCACTATTTTCCAGCACCTTTAAAACCCTCAACCTGCAAGGAAACAAGTGGTTTATGTGACTGTGAAGACATTTTATTCCTTTTATTTGNCCGTGTGTTGTTCCTGCACCTACAAAACTTTACAAGTTATGGGGAAAGCTCATGAGAAAAACCAGAGCCAAAGTCAACCAGGAGCCTCTCCCTGGAATTGCCGGGGTGTGAATCCCATGGGACACCACAGCTCCTTCCCAAGCCGAGGTAAATCCAGAATCAGCAGCTCTGAGCTGCGACTAGAAGCTCATTTTTCTTCATCTGATTGCCCAAATTTCCAGAAAAGGGATGTTAAAACCAGCACAGGCAGGAAAGGAGCCTTTTCCAAACTTATTTATTGGAGCAGATGTGAGCATTGCTAATTAGCACCATGCCCTTAATGGTTTTATTCAATTACTCTGGATGTTATTAATCAATTCGTCCTTTAAAAGAACCTTAATTAACACCTGCTCTGGAACCACGTAACTTTCCCATGGCTGGGTGATTCAGACAGAAAACCCAGCTGTAGAAGAGATAATAAACTGAAAAAAAAAAAGTTTAAAAATGTTTTTGTCCTCTGGAGGAGATGGAATGTTTCCCAAATCCAACCTCCACCTTTTTATTCTCTCAATAAATTAATTACTCTTTCTTCCTAACATCTATTACTGAAAATGGAACTACTTGCATTTAATGATGGGAAAAGGTGCTCAGGGTTTCAGAATCAAAGTCTTTGTTATTCTGGTGCTTTTCTATAAACAGCCATTTAATATATATATAATTACATATATAATGCTTCCTAACAGAGAAAATCCTCTGTGTCAAAAGTCACTGCTATGAAATTCAAACGTTTTTTTGTTTGATACTTTAAAATCCTGGTTGAAATATTTCAAGTTACACAAATGTCAGGTCTGCCTCTTGAAATCTTGGTATTGACAGGGCACCACACCTCAGGTAACCTCACACAGAAGGCAAGAAAGCACCAAAAAACCACTCCAAAATACCATTTTAAAGCTGCTTCCACCAAAGCAATCTCTCAGTTGTTAATAACCCTTGTTTACTTCAAGAAGTCTTCCCTGGGGAGCTCCAAAAATAAACTGATCCATAAACCATCCGTGCCATTGCAGGATAAAATGACTATATTTGGTGAAGTACACAACTTGCCACTGTGGATGGATTTAAAAATAAAATTTAAAAAAAAAAGGGGGAGTGGGGGGAGGAAGGAGGCAACACTTGAATTGCAAATAAGGGCATTGGGATCCCGAGTGTGTTGAGAGAATCCTGAAATCCTGGAATAGTTTGGATGGGAAGGGGCTTTAAAGCTCATCTCGTTCCACCCCCTGCCATGGGCAGGGACACCTTCCACTGTCCCAGGCTGCTCCAAGCCCGGTCCAACCTGGCCTGGGACGCTGCCAGGGATCCAGGGGCAGCTCCAGGGAAACCTGTGCCAGAGCCTCAGCACCCGCACGGGGAAGAATTCCTTCTCAGTATCCCACCCAAAGCACCCTGTGTCAAACAGCTGGCTGGTATGAGGAGAACAGAAAACACCAACCCTGATATGAATGTGAAAAACCCTGTCAGGCACTGAATGACCACACACGGGCACGTTCCCTGTCCGTGCCCTGCTGCACCAGGGCAGGGGATGGAGGAGCGCTCCCATCGCAGCCCGAGCCTGCAGCGCCCGGCTCCAAACACATCCCGGGGGAACAGCAGGACACCGAGCCCGGCACTGGGGAGCCCGGCAAGGGAATGGAGCGGGGAAGAGCCAAACCTTTGGGTGGAAGGGACCTCAAAGCTCATCCCTGCCATGGGCAGAGACACCTTCCGCTATCCCAGGCTGCTCCAAGCCCTGTCCAGCCTGGCCTTGGACAGTTCTAGGGATCCAGGGGCAGCCACAGCTTCTCCGGGCACCCTGTGCCAGGGCCTCAGCACCCTCACAGGGAGGACTTTCTCCCCGATACTGAATCACGGGCGACCCCCATGAGAGCGATGGGGGGAGGCGGAGAGGGGCGCGCGGCCCCCCCGCCTCGGCCGCTCCCTCCCCGCCGGCTCGCGGCCCGNCCGGCTGTCCCCTCCTGTCAAGGAGTTGTGCAGAGCCAGGGGCTCCCCCCTGAGCCTCCTTTTCTCCAGGCTGAGCCCCTTTCCCAGCTCCCTCAGGATTCTGCAGCCCCTTTGCAGCTCCATTCCCTTCCCAGGACACGCTCCAGCCCCTCCACGTCCACAGCACTCGGCCAGCCGAGCCACCATCCAGCAGATTAAACATGAATCTGCACCTCCAAAATCATTCACGCCTTTCCCATCCTCTACTCCTTTCTCTGCTCCTTCCATCAGATTCCTCCCCCTCCGACAGCTCCAGGAGCTGGGATGAGCTGGATGTCACTGTGGTGTTAAGGAGAGAAATGTCACCGTGCCCAGAGCACAGCTGAGCAGCAGGCAGCAAGGGGGAATTTGCTAAATTAGCTCATCAGCCTCGCTCCTCTGTCACTTGTGCTCCTGCGTGTGCTGTGAGAACAGGAGGGCTGGGTGAAGGTGGGAACACACCATGAACCTTCAGCGGATGATAAAAATACGCAAAAAGCCCCCGAAAAAGAAGCACGGAGGAAGTGTGTGCAAATGGTTTTGAAAGAGGACAAAGATTAGAGGATTTTATGTCTTTTTATAGCAGAGTGTTGCCCAGTAAAGACCAACCACACTTCACTTTCCAGCTCCACCGTAGCCAGCAGCGACCTTCAGACTTCTGCATTAAAATATTCCTTAAATAAGATAAATATACATTCCTAAATAAGATGCTTAATGGGGTTCTGCAGTGTCATGTCAGAATCCACTCTGGTTCAGCTGTGAGTGGTTCTCCTGGCACCTGCAGGCCTGGTGCCTCAGGAAATTGCCCCCTCATGCAGGTTTGGAAGTGCTCAGCTGAGCCTGTTGATTTATTTACCGTGTTCTCCCCCTTCACAAGCAGATTAGGCAGTTCAAAGGTTAAACTACTTAGACTCTGACTTTTCACACCGGATTATTTCACGCTTTGCTGCACCTATTTGCCCTGCAACAGCTTTGCTAAAGAGTTTCTGCTGGACTCAAGCAATTGCAGGTCCCAGCTGGAAAAACAGGGATACAAAAATATCAGTGTTCCACCTGCTGTGGGGAGCTGCTGGTAAAAGCTTTTGCCATCCAAAACCAGCCCAATGTAAAAACTGCCCTGTTTTTTCTCATATTTTCAGAATATTGCCGTCCCAAAGATTGTTAGCTCCTGTTTGCTGGAGGTGTGAGGTGTTTCTCCTCTGGAAAGCCATAAATCATTTCCCAACACAAACACAAAAACTGTCATTGTCATAAACCAGTTATAGTATTTACCCAAAGTTAATTTATCTCAAATTAAGTGCAGGAAATACTGCCGGGATCCAAGTGATGTCTGCGACTCTGATCAGAGATAACAGCAGAATAAACAAATAAAACAATTTATCCCCAAGGGAGGCTGCAGCACCTCCTCCTGCCAGTCCACTCTGACCCAGCAGCTGAGAATACACAATTTCCTCACCCCTTGGAAGAGTTTTTCCCTCTTTACCAGAGCAATGAGTTTGGATTTTTTCCCAAACCAGGAGGCATTTCCTTTTAAAATTATGGATGACACCAATAAATCACGGACAGGCTTCTTTATCTTGGTTTGTCCCACGTTTCCTTGAGACTTCACAGCCAGAAATGACCAACATTTCATGCAGCATAAAGTCTGACTGAAAACTCTGGGAAACAGCAGGAGGAGAGGGATCTTTGTGTTAAATCTGAAGGCCCAGGTTTGGCTTTTGGTCTTTGATTCCCAGTACCAACGAGTGACTGACCAAAGGGTAATTGCTTCCTGTGCTTCACAATCTCCTGAGCTTCAGGTGCTGCCAAAACTGAGCTCCCCTGACTGTTTCTGCAATAACTGAATGAAATTCAGTGTAATCCCCTTTAGTGAATGAGGGCTTCAGACTTTACCCTGGGATAAGCCTGCCTATGAGCAAATGCCAAGAAGAACTTGATACACTGGAAGGTTTATTCTGATTTAAACCACGATAATTTGCTCAAGTGCCTACATCAAATCCATTCCTAATTTCCTGTCCTCATATAAAAACAACTGAGAACTTCAGGCGGCTAACATATATTTTAATTTTTTAATTTTACAGGAGAAATACCCCCTTGTTGCCCTGTTAGTCTGTTGTCCCAAATAAAACAAGGCATTTCTTTGTTGTTTTTATTTTCTCGCATTTTCATGCTCTTTTATTTCAGTCCCTTGCATTTTATGTCTGTGCTTGGCCATGTGATGAGAAATAATTTGCTTCCAGGAAGTATCCAGCTTATTTCACCCTGGTCCCAGCATTCATCTGCTATTGTTTTCTAAGGAAGTTGCTGCTTTCACATGTTTTGTGTGGATCAGGAGAGATTGGGATCTCATTCATCGGTTTCCTTTTTTTTTTCATTATGGAAAAAAAAACCCCTTCCCATAGCGTCAAAGGTAAAAAATTAACACACTGTGCACACAGTTTTGCAGCTGCAGCAGGAAAAGAAAGGTTGCCAAACAAAGCTTTTGTTTAAACAAGTGACAGACATCCATAATTACCCTCAGTGCTGAGAACGAGGACACAGGGAAAAAGGGATGGGGAAGATGTGAGCAGGGCACAGAAATCACTCCAGAGTATTTGCTGGAAGAATAATTTTGTTTCCTAAGGATAAAAACCTCAGTCACATCCAAGTAAAAAGAGTATTTGAAACTTCCCTGTTTATTAAATTCGTTCTGTTTGGGTTTATTCATTTTTCTGTATAATCTCTCTTGTAACTGGAGAGGGAAACAAACCCTGCATTATAAACACAGCCTGTGCTATACTGTGACAGTGATGCTTAAGGAAAAGTTCCATAAAATACCTCTTTAACCAAGAGAATATTGATATTATTATAGCAGCATATGAGGAGGAGCTCATCATTTAATTGTCAGATGCCACATCCATTTTCAATCCCCTCAGAATTGTTCTGTGATTTGTAACAGAAAACAGGGCAGCATCAAGTGGGTTTTGCTCCTGGACATACTTCAGCTACCCCTGTATCAACACTCTGATCTCATTCTGGTTCCTGCTGGGTAAACTCTATTTTATGCAATGAAAATACTCCTAATTTCTATGAACAGAGATGGAAGAAAAGGCCCTGAATCCCCTCAGCAGAGAGAAAAACATTGTGACACGTTTTGCCACCTGGCTGGTCAAAGTCCATGGTCCTGTAGGGTCACTTCTGCCAGTCTGAGGACTGAGAAGAGTCAGGCATGATCTCCATGTTCTCTTATTTATTTACAGACTCTTCCATCTCCCTGGACACATCATGGAAAAATTAAAAAGTGATGGGAGGCTCCTTCCCTTCTGAGAAATGTGCCCCTGGCACAAGCCCTGTGTTTACACTTTGCCTGGCTGGGATCTTCCAGGATTGCTCACAGCTTCTTCTCTGCCCTTTTACCTCCCCTACGCTGCTGAGATTTGCCCAGTTTAACCAGCTCTGCTCAGGTTTGCCCAAAACCACACTTATTTGGGCAGATACCATGATCATCTGAGTATTTTTGGGAGGATTATCACAGCCTGAAGGGGATTCATTCCACTTACAGATTTTAGAGGATTTTATCCTTCTATGAGCCTAAGCAGAATTTGACCATCACCTCATTCTGGATGCGTATCCATTTCGACACATCCTAAAATTATTTTTAACTGAAACATTTCAGGTGTGAGAGGTAAAATGAACTGAGTGGAGATGTCCAGCTGTGGGCAGGGTGACAGGATGTCCCTGAGCAGGTTTCAACACAGCTCCACGTGGCAGACAGAGGCAGGAGGGCAGGGCTGCCCCTCGGGGCACTCCGGGTAATCCAGGTCAGCCGGAACCTCATCCAGGGCAACAAAGGCAAATTCCAACCCTTGGGATGGTGAAATCCTGCGTTTTTCCACACCCCAAAGCTCTGGAGACAGAGCTTTTCTCCCACTCCATGTGTTCTCCAGTAGATCCTGGAGTGTACCCTGGCAGGGATGAAGGACTGGGGGCTGTATCAGACAGAGCTTTCCAGCACACCTCAGGAATTCCCCCTGCTCAGCACTCATGGGGACAAATCTGGAATGTTCTGTCCTGTTTGGGGACCCCGATGCAAGAGAGAGAATGAAAAGGCAGAGGTGGTTCCCAGGCTGCTGAGCTCAGCTGGATGAAGTGTCCCAGCAAAGTGTGAACATCAAAACAAAAAGCTTCCCCCGAGTAAAATCTGCCATGGGAGGTGTGAGGCAATCCTCAGGGAAATGGGGGGCAAAGCCACCCAGGGGTGACCCGGCTCCTGTGGGGAATCTGCACTCAGTGACATTTTCAGTCACTCCAGAGAGGTTTCCCCTCCTCAGCAGCAAAATTCTCAGGCAGCTTCCCACAACTTGGCTGACTGTCCTGGCAATTAGACTATAATTAGGTGAGGAAAACGTTCATTATTAAATCACTTACATTATATCTCATTACAGCAAAGATGGAACACTGTGGTTTTAGCTCAGTTACTGGGTTTGACTTACAACTGAGGCAACACTAGGGCAGGAACACCCTTCCAAGCAGGATGCCTGGGGATCAGATTCCTTGGACACACTGCAGTGAGGAGGTGATTTTCCCTCTGCAAGTAACACAATTAATATGTAATATAAAATTACATATTATAATTAATATAATATAAAAACAAGTAAGTACTGGCACTGCTCCATTAAAAAAAAAACAACAAACAATTATTGATCCCCTCTGCTCAGTCTGAGGGCACTGACAGCAAAAGTCAGAGTGGTGACAGCAAGAAAATTCTAAATTTTTACTTGTTTAATTTCTGTGAAGAAAAATAAGCCCATTTTTACTACGTACAGTCACACTTCTCACCCAAATTACCCAACTATGAAGAACAGTCGATGTTTCAGTTCTTTGGGCAGAACTCAGAGCTGACAACAGAGGCAGTGCTGGCAGCTCAGGGAATGAATGACAAGCAGTAAGGACGATTCTGCTAAACAGGAGGGGCTGGAATAATAAATAGCACAGCTCAGCTGGCCACTTTAGGCTCCCTAAGAGGATTCCCTGAGCCTGAGCCCTGCCCTGGCACCCTGTGTGATAAGTGATGGCAGACAGGCAGATGTTTCATGAAAATATCACCAAGAAATTTCTAATCCAAAACACCAGTTTGTTAAAAATAAATAAATAAAAAACCCCCGACAGAACACAAATCAAAACCATTGAAAAATATTTTACAGGTAATTTATGAATTAAGAAGAGAAAAGAGTAGGGTTTAACAGCAGAATGTTAATACTCTTATAATTTTCTCTTCTTGCTCTGTCATTGATGGATTCTGGAGTTTTTCAAAGTATACCCATTTATGTATTTAATGGAGAAAAATAATCACACGGGTTGTGTAAAGACTCATGCCAGGGGAATGAAAGGGGAATGCCATGGGACCCTTTGGTCCAGGCACTGCTGTGCTGGGTTATCCTTGACTCCCTGTCCTTGGAAAGGATAATTGCATCTTCAGTGGCTCCCCATCTTCATTCCCATTCGGCTGGTAATAATCTGAAATATTGGGAAATTTTCATAGGAATGATTCCTCTCCTCTGTTTCTGTGCTTGGCCTGAAAAACTGCAGCTCTGACTTGGATGTGTTTGTGCCATTGATGTGGATTTTTTTCAGTCGGAGGAAGAGCAAACATTCCCAAAGAAAACCGAAGTGTGGGATTTCCAGATAGGATTTTCACATAAGGTAACAAAGTTACTGGAAGTGCCCCTGGAAACAGCAAGAGAGTCACATTTTTGCTTTCATCTCTGAGAAATATGGGTCTGGAAAACATCTCCCTCTGTTCTCTCCCAAACAAAAATTTCAGCTGGGTCCAAGTGTCAACAGAGGAATAATTATGGGTCCTTACGTTACGATTTTTAGCCTATACAAAATTAGGGGATGTTTTTGTAACAAAACTTGTTGTTGGCAGCCCTTGTTCTGCAGTTCCTCACCTGGAGGCTGCAATGCCGCTGTAGCAAATGCCCAGAGCTAAAATGTTTCCTTTCCCGGGCCCAGCCTTGCATAGCTCTGGATTTTGGGAATTCCTCAGTTTGAGCCCCAGCTCGGGGCATTTCAGCTGTTCCCGGCAGCACCTTGTGGTTATCAGTATTCAGATATACAACCATTCAAATGCACCGAGGAGTGATAAGAACCCTCTCCTTGCATACCAAAAAGGAGTTTTCTGCAACCCTTCAGTGTTCTCAGAGCCGGATGAGGGGGAAAAAAACCTCTGGGAAGCACACGTGGAATAATCATCAACCAGCCAGCCTCTGGAGGGAATGGGGAGCCAATGAAGAAGAGTGCATGGACAAGTTGAAAATTAACTCCTGGGTTGGCTCCAGCTCCTAACCAGCAAAGGGTGCTCTCCAAATTACTGGTGAAGAAGCCTAGTGACCCCCCTGGAGCTTTACATCCATGTGATTTTTTTATTCTCTGAGATGCTGGTGGGTTGTTAGGCTGCGGGAGGCTCTGCTGAGGGAGCAGTGAAGGTTCGGAGTGGCAGCGATGAATGGGCTGAAGGTGACAGCCCTGGGGCGTCTCTCCAAGCAGCTGAAAAGCCTCCGGGCTGTGCCGGCACGGCCCTGCAGCCTGGCTGCCTGCTCCCGGAAAAACACCAGGAAAGCCGCCTGTAAGTCACTTCATCACATCCAAAAATCGGTGGGAATGGGAGATGCTGAGGTGGGAAGAGAGCTTGGTGTGGTTGAGTGCTGTTCTTGTTCAGTAGCCAATTAAAAAGGGGGATTTGGGAATGTGGCTGGAAGATTGAAGGAAAAGGAGTGGACGGAATGAAAGAAATGAAAATATTTTGTGGAATTTCAGGGTTTTCACCTTGTTCTTTATTTCTGCTGTCAATGGCACCGGGTTTTTTGTGATTCCAACCCGTGACAAAAAACAATCGTTACTTGGAAGGCTTGGCTGCTTTCAATGAAAACTGTTCATGAGCATAATTCAAAACACATTTAGCACAAATTGATTCTGAATTTCATAGCCACTGCAATGTTTGATTTGGAAAATGAGGCCTAGAACAAGCCACAAACCCCTCCAAATGTGCTGTACAGACCTCCAATAAATCACTTTGAGGTGCAAGATACTCCTGGAGGATGTTAAAGATTTAGTTATTTAAAATACTGATTAACTTACTTTCAGATAAGATGAGGCCAGCCAGAGATTATGTCTATTCACTGCTGTGCAGATAATGTCAGCTGGAGAGGAAAACCCTTTTGTTTCTTATTTTTTCCTCTGTAAATTTATTCAGCACAGTATAACTTCTCCCAAAGAACAGAGCCAGGTTCTTCCTTGAACATTTCATGGTTACCCAGGCTAAGAGGGGATCCCATTCCAAGAGAGATCAAACCAGTTTGTTCCATCCAAGGACTGCTGCTGGTTGAATGAGCCACAACTGGTACCTATTTTTACTCACATTTCTCTTTTCAGTTTAAGACAGATACTGTTTATTCCTTCAGCCTTTCTCTTCTCTGTGCCATTCGTGCAGGAAATGCCAAAACAAACTGATTTGGGAAAACCCTGTCTTTGGAATGGCTGTTTTTGGCAGGCAGGGAGTGGACAGGAGCTCTGAGTGAAGCAGCCTGGGGGTTACTCCACAGTTACTCACACCAGGCTTAAACAACTCCAAGGCTGACAATTTCTGGAGCTTTTGGATTCCCCCTGTGACCCTACAAGGACAAAGGGCTTTTCCTGCAGGAACGCTGGGGAGAATTGTGGGATGGATGTCAAAATTCCCAGTGGTGTGGAAGACTGTGGAGTGTCTCTGCCAAGCTCTGAGGTATCTTGTAATGACACAAGGAGGTGGAGGTTTCAGACATTCATTTTCTAGAATAATTGCTGGAAATGTTCTCCATGGGGATTTTTAAGCCTAATTTAATAATTATTACCAAAGCAGAATGGCTTTTTCTTTTTTTGCCCTTTTAGAAGTAGTTACAAGAAAAGCAGAACCCTTCAAGTTCAGGGTTTTTTCCCAAAGAATTGTACAAGTCCTGCAGAGCCACACAATCCAGGTGTGCCATCTCCAGGCCAGCACATACAACTGCAGTGCCTCCCCAGATTGTCCAGGAGTTCTCTTCCAAGCCTTTTCCATGCTGAGTTCCTGAGCCTGCATGCATAATTTCAGCAAATGTTTTTTTATACGGGAGAAGATAAAGCCTCTGTTTGCTTTACCTCGCCAGCTGGAATTACCTCCCCCTTATCTGGGCTCAGCCACTGCCTCCTCAGCCAGGCTCCTATCTCTGCCAAACACTGTGGAGGCAGAGGAAAACTCAGCATTTCCCAATCTGCTGCTGCTCCCCTGTCGAGCTGGGAGCACCCTGTCAGCTACATCTGTTTGATAAAAACCTCTGGGCTGTTTATCAACAAACTGGCCTAAATCACAGCCCCCATCTGACATCAATTCAGCAGAACTTTCAGCACCTTGTCACGACGGGCCTGAGCCAACCAGCGCTGTTATCCTCCAAAATCTTGATTCAGACAGAAAGGAAATCAACCTGTCTTGGATTTCCTCTGCAACATTCAGTCCCAGTGGCTGCAGCAGAGCTGTGCTCCTTTAAAATGGTTCTTTACGGAGTTTCAGAAACGTGTATTTTATTTTCTCATTCAGAATGTGTTGCTATGGCAAACAGGGCCTTATTTCCTTCCCCTGGGTGGGGTTCCTCAGCTCTTCCCACCACCCTGTCTGTCCTGGTTTGTCTCATTTGAAAAGAAATCAAAGCACTTGATTCAACAGCTGTTTTTCTTTTCAAGGATTAAAACCTTTATTTTCATCTGGATCTTGATTCCCACCCTGAAGCTTTTGATGCTTGCATCAATCCTAGACGGACTTTCTAAGAGCTACTGCAAAATTGCAATTAATTATAGAAAAATATTCCGAAGATTGGGACTATTTGGATGGCTCTATATATCCGGGTAAAGAGGGAAAAAACCACAGGGCAAATGTAAGAGGCCCCCAAACACTATAAAATTAAATGGAGCATCACTGTATCTGATGGGGATTTTTTTAAAAAATCAAAAAAATCAGGCACAGATTTTTGGCAGATCCCTTTTTGCAGGTGACTCACATCTTGGTCAAGCTTTTTGCATGGCAAAATTCAGTTTAACGGCTCTGACAGTACCAGAGATGGGTGTGTGACAAAGGCAAACACCAGCCCAGGCCCTTCCTCAGTGAGCAAACGCTGCAAACTGCACACTTAGTTTAATTCCCACCTCTTTTAAAATTAACTTTGGTCATTTGAAAACTCGAAGGCGAGGTTTCTATTCCTCTTCCCACTCTGATTCTGCATCCCTTGAGGTCATCCCTTGGGCTCTTCCCTTTCTGGCTGTGGAAACCACTCTGGGTTCAGGAACAAGAGAGAGCCCAGCTGGAACCTCCCAGATGGCCCAGAAATGTTACAGTTTGGGACAAACAACAGGGATATTGTGATCCTGGCTGCTGCTGCTGCTCTCCCCAGCTCTTGCTGCATGAGAGCTGTGTCTCTCTTGCATAAATCACCATCCCGAGCTGGGGCATGGCCAAGGGAAAACTCTGTTTCTGGAACAGTCTGGAAAAGAAGATTTTGGCTGTGTTGGTTAAGTGCTGGGAAGAATGTTTAAGGCTTAGGCTTCCTTTTTGCACAGGTAGTTTTGTCTTTCTGTCTGCAGATTCCAAACCAAACCACCTCCCTGCCACTGAGCTCCTATTTTGAAGGGTTTTCTCTGAAGGATTTTTTAAAATTAAATGCTAGAGTTTTACTGAATTTCATGCTCAGGAAGAAGTAGCACGTGCACATAAAAAACTGGAGGGAGATTCTGCGAGTGATTCAGGAGGGAAGCAAAAATGTTGCAGGTCTAAGTTATTTCTCTTTCGTTTTGCACCTCATAATTTCTGAGAATATGCTGTAAACTTCCTTTTTGTTGGGCTGTTCAGCCCAGTGAAGAACTCTGTAAAAAAACTTCACGTTTTTCAAAACCTTGCAGGGTCAAACCACCAAAAAGCTCCATGAGGTTGGGTTGGGTCACAGTGGCACAATGTAAAGCAGTGCTGTTTGAGGCTTTTTATTTCACCAGCTTTAACATACAGAAAAGAGACGGTTGTCATTTTCTGTGGTATTCTATAATTAAAGAACCAGGTGTAGATGTAATTTCTAAGCTGCCCAAGGTTCTCAGTTGTATTTAGAGGACACATCCTGGAGGAATGGAAAGAGGGAGAATGGTGGAGGGATGAAAGTAATTTGTTTGGTAGATGAGAATAAGCCCTGGTATTCTCGTGCTTATGCTTAATAAAAAACCACTCAAAGCCCATCTGGGCTGTCCTGATGACCAGGAGCTGCCTATTGTCCATCAGTAGCTTCAGCAAGACACGTCTGTGCTAAGAAGTTGCCTAACCATGATCAATAGGCTGTTAAACTGTGATTAATCCTGACTGAATCATGATGTTTATGGACAGCAGGTCTTTTCAATTTCATTGATTGATTGATTATCCATCTTTTTAAGCTACAGGAAGAATTCTGTTGAGAATAGTAAATTAGCCATCCTAAAAGGTGTTGGGAGTAAAACAAAAATTTAATTTTGCTTGCAATTGAATCCTGCTACACAACAAAGACTCTGAAGGGAGGAAGTAAAATGGAATTTAAAACCAGTTTAACATCCTGACATCACAAGCTCTTTGTACGTCTCCTGATGATCTGTCTGTGATCATGCAGCCACTCAAAGCAAATCATTTGCCAAATTTCAACCTGCTCTTACTCAACTCAGGAGTACTTTAAACACATTATACTGTAAATGCAATGGAAACTTCTTACACAATGTTGGTAAAACAGGGCAAACACTTCTTGGTTGACGCGGGTTGAGTATCTGGCCCTGCCTTCATATCAGTAAAACATTCTCAATGTTACATCAGGTTCCTCGTGAAAATTCAAAAGTACTCATCCTAACCAGACAAAAAAATCCCCAAAAGATAAATGCAGATTTTCAAAATTATTTTAAGAGAGTAACTAAGCAAGATGAAGGTCAGGAACTGAGGGTGGTGTTCCACCCCTGGCTGCCCAAGAGAACTGGCAAAAATTAGAACTCCTGCTTTATCTCTGTGCTTTCACTAACACTTTCAGCTTTCTACAGGCATTTATTTTTATTTACATTTTATTTTTTGCTAGTGTTCCTTACTGGCAGCTGGAACAGAAGGAGTGATGAAGGTTTTAACCACTTTCATTGAGATTTCTCTGCCTCAGGCAGTGTCAGGTGAATACTGACTTCAGTTGAGTTGACCCTTTCACCATCCAAGGTGGGACTATTTTGGCCTCCTGCCTTTGTGACAGCCAAGAAAAGTAAACATAATATTAACTTTTCATAACTTTTCCAAATGTGACTTGGAGAGGGGACCCTGCTGTGCCAGAGCCACCCACCTCTGCATTTTTTGGCATGAGGGAATAAATTCTTTTTTTGCATTAGGGGATGCACTTGGTGTGAGGAGAAATACTTTGGTGTTAGGGAATAAATACTATTTTGATGTGAGGGGATGGACTTTTGACGTGAGGGGGCACTTTTTGGTGTGAGGGGATGCACTCGATGCGAAGGCTCACTTTTGGTGTGAGGGAATAAATACTCTCTGGATGTGAGGGAAAACACTTGATAAAAGGAGAAAGGGTTCAGTGTGAGGGAGTAAATACTCTTTTGGTGTGAAGGGACGCTTTTTAGGGTGAGACGATCTTTTGAGGGGGTGCGAAGGAATCGCTTTTGGTGTGAAGGGCTGCACTCGGTGTGAGGGGACGCACTTTTGACATGGGCATGGAGACCACCCTGAGCATAGGAAACGACAATCCCCACCATCCAGGCAGCTGCGGCCGCTGGCCCAGCGGTGTCACAGCAGGAAGAGCCGCCCAGGACAGTCCCAGCCCCCGGGGCCATGGCAGGGAGGCCGTGCCGGAAGAGAACGCCCCTAGCCGGGCCAGGCTGGGCGGCGGCTCCGCGGTCTCAGTTGCGATGCTGCCGCTGCTCCGCCGAGCTTGGGCGGCCGCTGTCGCCTCATCCTCATCCTCCTCATCCTGCTCCTCACAGCGGGGCAGCCGCCGGTGCAGCCTCGGTGCCTGCTGCTCCTACCGCCTGCGAGACGCCCGTGAGTGCCGCTGTCCCTCAGCCCCCTCAGCCCGCCCTGCCTCTGTCGCGCCGTCGCTGCCAAACTTTGTGTGGGAGCCCCAGGGACTGCCTTTGTCCTCGGCTGAAACATCAGGAAGTGACAGTGTTTTAAATATAGGGAATGTGTTAAATATAGGGAATGTTTTAAATATAGGGCATGTTTTGCATTGCCTTTGCCTGAGTTGACCTTATGGTGATCCCTAAAGTTTGCTCCTCACTGAGGGAAACCTGGGGGAGTGGGGGGGTGGGAGGGAAGTTGCTCGGCCACCCCCTCGTGTGAGTGGTTTGAAGGTTTAATTTATTTTTAATTCTTCGTTTAAAAGACCCTGAGCAGTCGTATCTAGTTAAGCAGGCTGTAAAATGATGCTGGAAGCATCACGATTTGGGGTTCAGCAGAGGGGCAAGGCATTAAAAGTTGTGTGCGGGTCACCAGGCAAACAGGCCCACACAGGCGGCAGTTCTGGTTTTAAGCAGAATAAAGTCCTGTGGAAACTATTCATGTACCTGTCCTGCTTGTGCCAGTTTGAGGGGCCCAAGCTGCCCCAAAATTGCTGGGTTTGGATTTCACAAGTGTAGGATCAGCAGGAGCCGTCTGCACAAAGCAGTTTTGGTCAGGATTGGTGTCGCTGCTGCAGGAGCTCTGAACCCCGCTTTGAGGAGAAACCCCTGTGCTTGTGTTGCCTTCTAGAGAATGTTTTGCTTCCCAGGGGGAATTATCCCATGTCTGGAATGCTCCCAGCTCAGCTGATGGTGCTGGTGTGTAAAAAAAGCTGTAAAACAAAGCCACCTTAAAATCTGGCAATGCCAGGAAAACATCCTCTTTTTCTGGGAAATGATGGGACGATTTCTTTGCAGAGCATTCTGCAAAGGCGGAAGGGTACTGACTGACATGTCTCTAAGTCAAATTACTGCACTTCCCTGTTTGGCTTTGAGTCATGCAACTGGAATGTTTTATTTTTCTTTTGCTTTCGTGGGCACCAGCTGACTCGAATTAGCCTTCGGTGACACAGCACCATCCCTTGCCAGAAAGTTCTGGATCCTGCACCAGAGATTGACTCTCCTCCTTATCTTGCAGTGCATCCGCTGTGGCAGAGCCCGCTGACAATTCCCGGGGGCACCCGCCAGTCTCCCATCAACATCCAGTGGAGGGACAGTGTTTATGATCCTTTCCTGAAGCCTCTGAAAATCAGCTACGACCCCACCACCTGCCTTCACATCTGGAACAATGGCTACTCCTTCCTGGTGGAGTTTGATGATTCTGCTGATAGATCAAGTAAGCAAAAACTCAGGGAAAAGGAAAAAAAAAAAATCTATTTATTGTCTCGTTAATGCTGAGAGAGGAGAAATACTTGTGTGATGTAAGACCTGATGTTGAAAGTGAATATGTGGTTAAAAAATGCTGGGTTTACAGTGGTGGGAATCATGATGAAGAAATTCTATACAGACTTCAAATTAACAGTGTTTTTATTACTATGGGCATTGTGCACAAATCCCCTGCTGTATGTTGAAACTCCTTTCACAGGCCTCAGTGCCCTGTCTTGTAGGTTTTGTAATAAGTTTTACCCACGTGAGTCAATCTTCAGTCATTTATATGTGTACCTACTCACTTTGAAACCTGCTCTTTATTGAAGTAATCTGCCACTTATCTTTTTGTGGTGTTAATAGAGATATTTAATGCACTTGAAATAATCAGCAGCCAAATGAGTTGCACTTGAAAAGCACACAGCTTATCTCTGTGGGGTTTTAGGAAATAAAATTACACTGAGCTCTGCCGTCAGGAGCAGGTGTGTGTGTTCCTGTTGTTTTAGGGAAAGCAGGAGTGCATGGAAAATCCAACCACGCATTCCAGCAATTTCATTGAATAAACCTCTGACCTGAGAAGCTCAATGTTTTTAAAGGCTCAACAGAGTAAAAAAAAAGACTTTAAACTGAGATATTGCTCCCAAATCCCAGATTTTCTGTCCACTGTTCCTTCTAAAAGCTGCCTTTACTGAAGGATATTGCAGAATATGAAGATATTTCATAAGGGTGAGTGAGCTGGTAGGAATTGGTCAGGGCTGTTGTGAAGCACATGATTGCCCAGCTTGTCCTGCAGGGAGAAACTGAAGGACCCTGAGCAAGTTTGAACCTGTTGGACTGGAGTCATTTATGTTTTAAGTGGCTGCTCACCATGAGAGCCTCTCCAGCTTCCTGAGGGATTTAGCAATGCCCTGGGGGAGGGAGCCTCCAGCACACAAACAAACACTTTGCCTTCACAACACCAATATTTCTGGCTGATGTTTGGGAAGAGGCTGATAAAACTGTGCAGCAAAAACAAATGGTGGTGGAATGCAGGGAGCTTGTGGGATGTTTGGGGCTTGTTTGGTTTCTCTTGTTTCTAGCTGTTCACTCGGAATGTCCATTTCCAAGAGGGAATAATCCACTTCCAAGAGGGAATATCCTTTCCTCATTTAAGCACTGATATCATGAAGAAGCTGAGTCCTGCCCCTCTGTTTCTCCAGCACAAAATGCTGTTTTTTTCAGTGAGGTTGGGTTAGGAGACAGACATCACTTGTTACCTCATCAGTGATTTTCATTTACTAACTTTAGATTGGCTTTGCTTTTCACTGAACAGCCTCTTGCTTTATAAGGCACACCCCACTCTCTGTTGAGGGTAAGACCCTGAAAAGTGTTTAGTGGATAACAAAGTTGGATTTTTTCCTTCAAGAATTGATGTGACGAAGGGGAATTGCCTGTAGGGGGTTCAGAAATATGCAATGTTTGATTGCACAGGAGCAGTTTTTGTGGCATAAAGGCAAGGCTAGAATCATCAGGCCTTTGAGGTTGGTGCTCACCTCTGAAAGATCTTACCTACTTTGCCTGTAAGACTTTCCTTGAGCCTCTAAATCTTTCCCGGTGAGCATTTGCTGCCTTTTCATCATCCTCATCTTCCTCAAATGCATTCATGTCCATGAAGGGTAGGATGGCATCAAACAATCAGTGACAGGGCTCCAAAATCACAGAGCAGCTACAGATAGTGAGGTGTTGCTGTAGAACCCCCAGTTTTCAGGGGCCTGCCTCTCTCCTCCACCTTTCTCTCTTTACTCTTGCTATTTCTGGTTTTTCTCACTGCCAGCTTCTGTCTAACAATCATAGAAATCCAGAGAAGAAAGCTTGGGAACAAACAAAAGCACCACAGTTGAAAGAGAAGATGAGAAAGACACCCAGGATAGACAAAAATGCCTGAATCCTCAGATGGGGTTTGCAAGACTTGGGCTAAAGCTGAAGGTAGAGCAGGAGGAAGAAGAGGGGAAGGGGAAGGTATGTACAGCGCTCGCTCTGTCTGTGTGTGGTGCCATCAGAAAGGAGGCTGAAACAGAGCCAGGGCTGCCAGAAACACCTGATGTGATTCTTGCTGTTAGAGCCCCTTAAACTTCAGTTTTGTTTTGAAATTGTCAGGATTGTAATTTGAGAAAAAATAAAGGGATGGGAGCTCCTGTTTGTTTTCCTGTCACTTTCTGGTGGGCACTACAGGAACTTGAGTCACTCTTTATGTGTGTCTGTGTGTAAAGTTATTTGTGAGGCAATTACTCAAGTGGATATGGTTAACACAAATTTGTAGTCACTTGTGGGTTTGCATCATCACATACTCAGGACTGGATTGTGAGTGTGTGAAGCACAGAAACTTCACTTCTGAGAGGCTTGGCTGTGTGACCCACCCCTTTATCCCAGCCCTTCTTCAGCACAAAATCCCAGCACAGTTTGGGTGGGCAAGACCTTAAAGCTCATCCCATTCCACCCTCTGCCACGGGCAGGGACACCCTCCACTGTCCCAGGGTGCTCCAAACCCCATCCAGCCTGGCCTTGGACACTGCCAGGGATGGGGCATTGTGATTTTCCAGTGATGGTCAGTATTGCATTCATGCCCAGAGCTCAGCAGCTCAGCAGGGGATGAAATGAATTCAGTGTCACTTTGCACAGCTTGTTTTAATTTATTCCTTTATCACAGACGGGCCTGTCTGGTTAGGATTTCAAACCTGCTGGCTGGCTTTCAGGAAAGAAAAAATAATACAAGAAAATCTCTTAATGCCTCTCATTGTTTTCTCCTTAGCATGGAAGTGATTAACTTATTTCCAAAAGCAGTGTTGGGATTAGGTGCTTTATACCAAGGCTTGCTGTCAAACTTCCCCTTGTCCTACAGTTCAGTAAAAAACAGCAGATGCTGCTGGTTTAGTGCTGGATGAACACTTGGAAAAACTCTTTTCCAACCTAAAGGATTCTCTGATTCCATAAGTGTAATTAGCCATTGGGAAGTCATTAGAGTTTCTCATTTACCAGATGCTCTGATATCATAATTAGTGAGGTGACTTTGCAGGATGGTTTTGGTCCAGGTAGGAGGGAATGAGTGGAAGCAGAAAGCTGGGCATCTTCATCCCTGTGTTTGCAGGAGGATGGGAGGCTGGCTGCCTGAAATCAGGAGAACAGGCTGAGGTTTTACCTTCTCTCACTGACGAAAAGGGCATTAAATCTTTCAGAAACTTGCCCAGTGGCAGACCGGATGTTTAAATCCTTCATGAACAGCTCACAGACACAACAAAACATATTTCTAGCTGACCTTTGCTTGTGCAGTCTGGAAGCTGTGTTGAAGCAGAGTAAGATGTTTGGATTTTTTTGTAGTTTGCAGGAGACTTGAAGGTTTTGGATTTTTGTAGCTTGCAGGAGGCTTGAAGGTTTGACTCAATGCACTGATTTGTCTGGCAATATTTGCTTTTTGAAGTCTTGTCATGAGAAATGTCCATATTTTTCACAGATCCTTGTGGGGATGTCCCTGAATACATTTAATAGATGTGTCACTGCTGTGTCACCTGGTCAGGCAGTCCTGACACTCCTGCTCTGACAGAGGGCTGAGAATATGAAACTGTGACTGTGCCAAACTTGGTGTCACCTGGGAAAACATCCCCTGGAGGGGACATGGATGAGGAGACTTCAGCTCATCTCCAGTTTGATGCAGGGAAAACCAGGAATGTGTCTGCTTGGATAATTTGGTCATGGCAAAGTGTGGATAGGGCACTCTTTGAGTTGCTCCACCTGATCCTTTTTCCTGGGCAGTTTTTTTTTTCCCAAGGATATACTTGTCTGGCCAATTGTAAATCATATTTATTAACCTGTGTGTCTTGTTTTGTTTTCTAGCCATCGTTGGAGGCCCCTTGGAAAACCAGTACAGGCTAAAGCAGTTCCACTTCCACTGGGGAGCAATCAACGACTGGGGCTCAGAGCACACAGTTGACTGTAAATTCTACCCAGCAGAGGTATGAGATGAAATCCTGAACAATGCAAATACTTGTCTCAGGTGTGTCTGTGAAAACTCCCCAGCTGAGGAATTGCAGTTAATTTTGAAGTGCTACAGCTCATCTGCTGTTTTATTCTATAAAAATTCATCTTTCTGGAGAAGAACAGCCTGAAAATTGGACATTGGCCCCATTACTGAAAGTTAAAAATCGCTTTGTTTATTGTTACTAAATCTTTCAGAGAAACAAATCTTGTACTAAGTATTCTTAAAAAAAATCACTTCCTTTTCTGTTTTCAACTGTTGAACAGTTGCTAAAATAGCAAAACTTTGATGCTTAAGTAACTACTAAGGAAGAAAGTGTCAATAAAAAGGATGAAGTCAGTGAAAATGTGAAATTGTGACAGCTTTGACCACAGCTCTTTGCCAAAGGAGAAGAATTTGTCAGGTGGTGATGGGTTATTTTTAAGGAGAGTTTCTCTCCTGTTGGTGTGTTCATGGTGGTGCTGCCAGCTTGGCAAGATCCTCATTAACAGGGAGACTGTGATTAAGTTTTTGGGCTGGGGTATTTATTTATCACACAAACCCCTCTCAATGCCCTGGCTGTCAGCAGTGCAGAGGAAGATTGTTCTGTGCAGGAGGATGTTCCTCAGGAGGACAGGGAAGAGAGGAAAGAGATGGAAGACTGAGCTTTGTCTGTGCCTCAGACCAGCATTCCCACAGACTAAATCCCTCTCAGAGATGGGAAATTCTGTGGGTCTTGCCTATTGCTTAAAGTGAAAGATAAAAAAGGAAGGGGAGGACCATTATTTACCAAGAGCCTTTTCCCCCTCGTTTCTGTGGTTTCTGAGGTTTCTGCAGTGCCTCACCCTGCCAAGGAGCAAATGCAGCCAGGAGCAGAGGTCAGGTGTGGTGTCTGTGCTCTGTGCAGGGCTTCATTTCTCCCTCATTCCTCTTTCAGCTGCATTTGGTGCACTGGAATGCTGTGGAGTACCCGAGTTTTGAGGAAGCTGTGATGGAAGGGAATGGCCTGGCTGTTATTGGAGTGTTCTTAAAGGTAATTTTGTCCTGTAGGACCATCTCTAATGGGGCCTTTCTATTTGTATACTGATAAAGTCAATTTAGGGCAGTTAAGGGAAGGCTGAGGGGGATCCCATCAATCCAGATAAATGTTTCCAAGGGGTGGCAGAGGATGGTGGTGCGCTCTGTGCAGTGGTGCCAGTGACAGGATGAAGAGCAATGGCCAGAAACTAAAAAAAAGTTTCACCTCAATATGAAGAACTTTATGTTAAGGGTGGAACCCTGGGAGGACATGGAATCTCCCTGGCTGGAGACATTCCAAACCCATCTGCATGTGTTCCTCCAGATGCCCCTGCCTTGGGCTGGATGATCTCCAGAGCTCCCTTCCAACCCTAAATATTCTCTGATTGTTGTTATAAAAAAATACTGAGGCTGATAAGTAGAACTGATTGATTATTGATCACCTTATTGATTCTCCAACCCCTCTTTGTCCCTGCAGCTGGGAGCACGGCACGAAGGGCTGCAGACCCTGGTGGATGCCCTGCCAGCAGTCAGACACAAGGTCAGTGCTCTGAGGTGTCCCACCCATTGTCACCCAACAGAAAGGACACTGGGAGAGCCACAAAACACTGGGAAAAGCTTTCTTCCTTAAATTTTACCGGGGAGGCTGATTGACACCTTGGAAGTGGGAAGGGAAGCTGATTTTTCTGGAGGAATTGGATACTTCAAGCTTTCCAAACCTCTTGAAGAAATGTTGCTCTTAAGATTGTTTCCCCTTACAAGGACATGCTTGAAGTGAGTGTTTATTTACTGTGGGATTAAGGCTTTTTGATTTTTTGTCTGATCTTTGAAGAGATTGTTTGCTTTTTTTATAAACACTGAACTTTCTGCTGGGGGAATGGGATCGTTCCTGGCAGACTCCTGCCAGGAGAGGGAGTGCTGAGTCTCTGACAGAAGCAGTTCCTCCTTCCCGTGCCCACTCCCTTCTGAAAGTACATGTAAAAAACCACATCCGACCTCTTCAGCTTCTGCTCACATCCAGCTGAAGTCGCTGTGCCACTGCTTCTCACAGGAAGGAGTTTTTAAAATCCATATGAAACAAGTTTTTATATCAGCACAGTGACAACTCTGCCAGATAAACACCAAACACATCAGTTCAGTGCCAGAAAACCTCCCCAAATCTGAATATACATCTATTGTGACAATATAATAATTTATTGCATGTGCATTTAAAAGAAACTAAGCCAAGATCACCCAGTATGTCCTGAAAATCCCCCTGGCACAGTGTTTGTGTGGGAAATCCTGGGCTTTGAAGCTCCTGCATTCTGTCTGATATCCCACTTGTGGGATTGAACATTCTGGAGATTGGAATCTTTGATTTAAATAAAACTTCAGTCCTCTTCCTGCTGCCTAAAATCACGTGGTGAAAGGTAAAACACTTTTTGTTTGCAGTCTTTTAAGGATCTGGCACAGCTACCTGAACTTATTCCACCACTTATTCCCTTCCCTCTTTTCCCTCTTTTTCCTGGTTGCATCCAGCTCCCACAAAGCCTTGAGCCATTGATCCTTCTCACTCCTTGTTTCTCCTGCACTGAATTTCTAACGGCTTGTGGGGACAGAAATATTTCAATTTTGGCTGCTCAGCAGTTGCCCCTTACACCTCAAACCCAATTTTATACAAACTTGTAGGATTTAAAATTATTACATTGTTAATATTCCCAACACCCCATTTCCCATAACACAGTTTTTAACCTCACTGTCAAGATCTTTTGCAACTTGGTGTTGGTTTCTTTCTCCAAACACCATCCTCAGAGATGTTTTTTCCTGCTGTTTAGGACACTGTGATCGAGTTTGATGACTTTGATCCCTCCTGTCTGATCCCTTCCTGCCCTGATTACTGGACCTACGCCGGCTCCTTGACCACTCCCCCCCTCACGGAGTCAGTCACGTGGATCATTAAGAAGAAGCCAATCGAGGTGGATGAGGATCAGGTAAATCTCAGTTTTCCTTTCAGATCACACCTCTTGCTGCCACAGAGATGCTCAGGACCAGTTGTTTATCAGTGATTCTGTGTGAAAACACAAAAATTCTCTGTGTTTTCACAGAGATCTGTGAGTGTTTCAACCCAGGATTTGGGGAGGAATCCTGGCGTTAACAGCCACTAATACTGAAAGACCTGAGACCTCTCCAAGATATTTTTCCAGCTTTATTTGACTTTTCCATCTCTTCTCAAGAGTTTTATCTTGATCTGTGATACACAATTCTGGAAGCTGCCCCTTGAAAACTTGGGGGGGTTTAGGAACTTACTGGAATTTTCATGATTTTGCTCTCCTTAGCATGATGCAGGGAAGGAGGGAAAGGGAAGATTTGTGAGATGGAGATTGTTGCCAGAGGACTGCAAGCATAGTGTGGCATTCTTTTAAATTGAAATTTTTCTCTTCTTTTTCTTTCTTTCTTGGTTCTTTACTCTCATAGCAGTGACTTATCATTGGAATGGCCTTGTGAGCATTAAAAGCTGATCTGCTGCAGCTTTATTTTAATCCCAGTTATAATCCAGAGAGAACAACTTGGGGATTGTTGGGGTTCCCTCTTTTCTGGGTGCCAGGGAGGCTGTAAAAGGAGGTTGCATGAAGTATTTGAGTGGAAATAGCTCTTTTGGGTGTGCCACATTTGGGATTTAATTTCCCTAGGGATGGCAGATGGCTGATAATTCTTCCATGCTGGCGTGGAGAGTGGGACAACCTTTACCAGCAGCTGACAAAGATATGGGTGCCAAAAGGACTGTGGGTCCCTCAGAACACAAACATAGCTGCTACCTTCAATTTTACTTTCCAAGAATCAACTCTTTGTCTTTTGCCATGAATTCCCAAAGTGGGCAATTCCTGGGCAGTGACTGGAGTGGCCATTTGTAGGTCCTTCAATACACAAACGTAGCTGCTACATTCGATTTCACTTTCCTCTCCAAGAACAAACTTCTGTCTTTTGCCCAAGTGGGGGATTCCTGGGCAGTGACTGGAGTGGCCATTTGTGGGTCCTTCAATACACAAACGTAGCTGCTACATTCGATTTCACTTTCCTCTCCAAGAACAAACTTCTGTCTTTTGCCCAAGTGGGGGATTCCTGGGCAGTGACTGGAGTGGCCATGAGTGGGTCCCTCAGTACGCACACATAGCGCTACCTTCGATTTCACTTTCCTCTCCAAGAACAAACTTCTGTCTTTTGCCCAAGTGGGGGATTCCTGGGCAGTGACTGGAGTGGCCATTTGTAGTTCCCTCAATACACAAACATAGCTGCTACCTTCAATTTTACTTTCCAAGAATCAACTCTTTGTCTTTTGCCATGAATTCCTAAAGTGGGCAATTCCTGGGCAGTGACTGGAGTGGCCATTTGTGGTTCCCTCAGAACAGAAACATAGCTGCTACCTTCAATTTTACTTTCCAAGAATCAACTCTTTGTCTTTTGCCATGAATTCCCAAAGTGGGCAATTCCTGGGCAGTGACTGGAGAGGCCATTTGTGGTTCCCTCAGTACGCACACATAGCGCTACCTTCGATTTTACTTTCCAAGAACAAACCCCTGTGTTTCACCATGAAATCCCAAGGTGGGGGGTTCCTGGGCAGTGACTGAGGTTTGTGCTTCCCAGCTGGAGGCCTTTCGGACGCTGCTGTTCACGTCGGACGGGGAGGAGGAGAGGAGGATGGTGGACAACTTCCGCCCGCTGCAGCCGCTGATGGACCGCACGGTGCGCTCGTCCTTCCGGCCCCAGCTCAGCCCGTAGCTGCCCCAGCACCCTCAGCATTCCTCTTGGATTGTTCCATGCCCTGTCATTGCCACTGCTCCTTGACCATCACTAAAGGAGCTTTTTTAGGTTTTTTTAGGAAGTGAAAAATATTAACCCTTAACAAATTGACTCGTTCCGGGGCAGGGGGCAACAAGGAGTTATTAAGGTAGTTAAAAATAAGGATGGGGGAGCTCGTCCCCCACTCCTTCTCTGAATTATTCTGTGTTCCTTCAAGTGTTCTTTCAGTGCCTTGCATGAATTAATAATCCTGGGTAAAAGTTGTTAAGAAGGAGAAAAGTGGGAAGAAAAGAAAAATGAACCGCACGGTGCGCTCGTCCTTCCGCCCCCAGCTCAGCCCGTAGCTGCCCCAGCACCTCAGCATTCCTCTTTGATTGTTCCATGCCCTGTCATTGCCACTGCTCCTTGACCATCACTAAAGGAGCTTTTTTAGGTTTTTTTTAAGAAGTGAAGAATATTAACCCTTAACAGATTGACTCGTTCCGAGGCAGGAGGCAACAAGGAGTTGTTAAGGTAGTTAAAAATAAGGATGGGGGAGCTTGTCCCCTGCTCCTTGTCTGAATTGTTCTGTGTTCCTTCAAGTGCTCTTTCAGTGCCTTGCATGAATTAATAATCCTGGGTAAAAGTTGTTAAGAAGGAGGAAGTGGGAAGAAAAGAAAAATATCAGTATTGATCAGGTCCTTTTGGGGAATTGTTTGATGTCTGGGCAGGGAACTAGCTTGTCTCAGAGACATTTTTTCTTCTTCCTTTTTCCTTGGATGAGGAGAAGGACAAAAGTGACTTCCAGGATCTCTTTCCATTCTGTTGGCTGCACATTCCATGTTTGATGTGGGTGCCACAGCATGCCCACTGTAACTACACCAGGAGCCAGAAAGCTTTTTCTAAAACCTTTTAAAAACTGTAGAAGCTTTTGGCTTAGGCAGCTTTTGCTTTCCTGTGTTAATAATATATCAGGAGAAGGGAGGAGAAGAGAATTCACCAGTATCTCAAGACTGGAAAGAACAGCAAATTAGGTGAAAATGTCCAGTTGAGCCCAGGAAACTGATCACATCAAAGGAAAGCAAGATTAGATAAACCCAGCTGACCCTCCCAGTGGGATTAGGGGGGGGAAAAACCCAAACCAATTCCTCAAACCTGTGCTAGAACAGTGTGGACAAAACACAGCAAGGGCTTGTATTTCAGTAACTCACAGAGCACCAGTGCTCTCTTCAAAGTTTGCCTTGAGATGTATTCCTATAAAAACACTTCTCCAGGCCCAGTGGGGACCAGTTTGTTTTTATTG
>VXBB01012048.1:42124-91326 GCA_013399915.1 Illadopsis cleaveri
ACCTGTGCTAGAACAGTGTGGACAAAACACAGCAAGGGCTTGTATTTCAGTAACTCATAGAGCACCAGTGCTCTCATCAAAGTTTGCCTTGAGATGTATTTTTCTATAAAAACCCTTCCCCAGCTTCAGGCCCAGCGGGGACCAGTTTGTTTTTATTCCACCTTATGGTAAGGAGGACCAGAGGGGGTTGGAATTGATTTGTGGACCAAGCAGAGCTGCTGTGTGAGCTGCCAGCTCTGAGCCCTTCCCAAGGATCACTGACCTCTCACATCCTGCTAAACCTCATGTTCTCTCAGGCACCTTTCTCTCTGGCTTTTCATGTTCTGCTGTGTGAAGCAGATTAAATTCATGCACCATATTTCTGATGAGGAGCAGCTCTGCCTGTGAACTCCCTGTGTGATCTCCAGGGGTTGTGTTTGAGGAGCCTTTTGAGGAATCTTTCCTCTCTGATTTCTGCTGGGATTCAGTGAAGCCATGACCTGTCTTGGCAATGCTAAATCCACACCTTTCCAACTGATACTTTGTTTTTTTTAAAGTCCAAGTGTTCAGTTTCAAAGCACCTTAACACTTTTCAGTGTGACCCTGATGATTTTAAGGGTTTGAGATAATCTTGTTGGACCAGTTGAGTGCCCACATCCTGCCTTTCCTTCCTCCATAGCTCTGCCTCAGGCTGTTGTTCTGGTGCCACAGTTGTGCCTTTGTCCCCTGACATGTGGCCACTTCAGCTGGAGTGACTCTGGCTGCTGAAAGGAAGCAAATCTCCTTCTATCCTGCTGTGGGATATTTTTCCTGTCAGGAGTTCAGTGTGGCAGTGGAGCTCTTTGCTTTCACCACTTCCCCCAAGCCCTCCCTGCCTGGGGGAACATTTCCATCCTGGTTGTGCCATCTCCCTTTGGATGGGGCTGGGATTATCCTGGGATGGTGGAAGGTGTCCCTGCCATGGCAGGAGTGGCACTGGATGAGCTTTAAGGTCCTTTCCCAGCCAAACCATTCCAGGATTTTCTGATTTCATGATCTCAGTTGAACTCTGCAGGCTTTGCCATTCATCACACAGATTTTTAGCTACAAAACCACATCAGTGATGATTTTGCTGGAGAATGATGTATTCCAAAATAAAGCTAGAAGGAATATTTGCGCTTCTGGGAACAGGAAAAGAATTCCTTTACTTTTTGCCTGAATATATAAGAATTATCATCCAATCATTAAGTCTGAGATATTTATTCAATGATATTCTTGCAGACACTTTTCTGAGGAGGACCCTCAGAATTTTCTGCTCAGCTCAGATATTTTCTACTCATTAATAGAAAAAATTGTAATACAAAGCCATCTTAATGTTGCCTTTTATTTAAAAACAGAGCTGCCTCAGCAGCACTGGGCTGTAGGTGCATCAATCTCCTTATCATTTATGAATAGATCTTTTAAAAAGCTTTTAAAGTTTTTAAATTGCTTTGGTAATTCCCACTGAGTTTTTGGATTTCTCCGATCCACTGAGAAGAATCACCAGTTGATCCAACAAACTCAAAATCCAGATTATTTTAGGGAACTGCCAGGGTGTAACTGTTTCACTTCAGCTGCTTGGGAGCTCTGCAGCAGCCTCACACCCACTGAATTCTCTCCATGGTTTGCTCCACTCAATCAGATTTTCCTCCTGGATGTGTAAATCCCTTTTGAACCACCCTGCATTCATCAGGGGCAATGTGGGATATTCCCTTCCCAGTGATCCAGTTCAAGTTCTCACAGAGATTGAGTTCAAGTTCTCACAGAGATTTTCTTTGTTCAGGCATTGCCATGGAAGCTTTGTTAGAGAATAATGAATTACCCAGTGACACAGTTCAGCTGTGTCCATACTTACATCAAATCACACCCATTTTTACTGACATAAAATGAAGAAATTCCTATTTCAGCACTGGTCACTTCAAATATCTGGAAACAGGGTTCATGTAGATAAAAAATAACTCTACTGTGCTACAAAAAGAAGTTTTACAGGGGTTTTACAGTTACTTTGCTGTTTCTTGAGTCCTGCATTTATGTGTAGTGTTTTAGCATCTCCTCATGGCAGGCAGGGCAGATTGTTGGAATTAATCTGGAAATTAACACACTGGGCATTTTTTTGGTTGGTTTGTTTGGGTTTTTTTTCCATTTTAACTTTTCTGTTACAATGATTTTATTGACCTCGTGAATGTAAACTTCAGGAAAAGAGTTGTGTTTAGAACAAGAGGTGGGATAGAATTCCTGTGCCCTGTTCTCTCAGTTCTGTGTGGAAAGATGATTTGGTTGTTGGGTTAGAGCTGATTTTTGTGAGGATTTTGCACAATTAAGTTAAAAAGGAATCTTTGGGCTCTTTTGGGTGGCGCAATACGAAAGGGTCAAAGCACATATTTGTATTTTCCTTGCATAAGAGTCACTTTATTACTAAATACTGCCCTGGGAGGGATTCCTGGGGCAGCAAGTGCCAGGAATTAAAGACTGTCACAGGAATAATCCTGGGACAACTCCCTGCAAAGGGAGGAGAAGGTTTGGAGCAGAACTGTGTTGGTGCTGCTCTGATTCCAGCTGCCTTGCAGGATTTCTCTGAAATGCTGCTCTCACCTTGTCCTGGGTGACTCCACAGTTGGGACAACTTCCTCTGGGGTTGGAATGTTTGATCCCTGTTCCTGCATTCCAGAACTTTCACTCTTCAGCTCTTCCTGACCACTTTCCTGCTGCCTTTTCTGTCAGGAATGACAGGAGTTTCTCCCCTGGTTGTGGAAGCTCCAGAATTGGAGTTTGCTTTGATCTCCACAGGGTTTTGGAGGACTGGAATTCTGCTTTGGATGAAGGGTCCCCTCATGCCTTAATTTGGGATGTTTTAACTTGTATTTCCTGGCACATCTTGGCTTGTTTTTTCTTTTTCTTTGTGCATCTTGTTTTTGTGGCCTTTATGACATTGTGTATTTAATGGGTGTTACCTGCTTGATCATAACTGACTGAAATCCCTGTCTGCAGACAACACCTGCAACAGGGAACGTTTTCTGTTTTCCTGGGATACAGGCCCTTCCCCAAAGTTCTTCCCTGATGTATAGAACCCTTCAGCTGCTGCATTTTACACTGTTACATTAGTGTGCAACTCCAATAAAGGAATAGAGAAACCCATGCCTGTATCTCGTTGTGTAATTGAGCTTTTCAAGTTAAAAAAAAAAAAACAATCACATTTCCTGTCAAAAAAAATGAGAATTTCTCTTTGGGAATGCCCCAGTTCATTAGGAGCAGAGTCTGATCCGCTGTCAGATGTTCTGTGATACTTCCAAGCTCTGAAAGACTCTGCTGGGCTGTGTTAGAATGAAAGCACAATGAGCTCTCTGTGCTGCTCAAGGGGATCTCATGATTGATCACATCCAGCCAGATGCCCCAGGCCATCTCCAGCAGCATTCCAGCCCTTCAGGATCTTTCCTGAGCTCCTTCACTGGCCACTGCCCCTTAACCTGGACCTGTCAGCTGAGCTCCTTCCTCTGTCCTGTCCCTGACCTTGGTAAAACTGAGCTTTGAGCTGTGTGCTGGGACTCAGCTGCTGCTTGGGACTACACAAATGCCATCAAAAAACCCTAAAAAACCCCTTTAAATACATAAAATTACTGATACCAATTAACAGTTGGTATAAGAGAGTGGCTTTAGATGGGATTTTGGGAAGGAATCGATCCCTGTGAGGGTGGGCAGGCCCTGGCACAGGTGCCCAGAGAAGCTGTGGCTGCCCCTGGATTCCTGGCAGTGCCCAAGGCCAGGTTGGACAGGACTTGGAGCAGCCTGGGACAGTGGAAGGTGTCAGGGTTGGAACTGGATGAGCTTTATTTTCACTTCATCCCAAACATGCCAGAATTCTCTGAACATTGGGTGAAATAAGCGTTCATCTCTCTGTCTCACAGCTGAGCCACACTTGGGCTCCAGCTCTCACACAGACAGGTTTTGTTGAGCTGGATTAGTCCAAAAGAAATTTCTTTTGATAGGAAAAAACAGAGATTCCATTCCTGGTTAAGGAATCCCCCTAAAATAATTGTAGGTAACGTTTCTAGAAGGTTCCTCAACCATGCTGGTGGGTGGCAGCCCATTTTCTTCTGGAGAAAGAAAATTTCTGGCCTGGGTTAGGAGTGAGGCCAGCTTGCTCTTGTGACCATTTAATGGTTCTAGAAGCTGCCACCACTTCCATTTACCCAGGAAAAGCAGCTTTGAGCTCTTTATCAGCACAGCTGAGGTGTTTGCTGAAGAAATGGAGGATTTGCTGCCAGCAAGGGGGGCTGGATCAAGGCAGCTTTTCCAAAGACCTGCTTCAAAACATCCTCACAAATGGTCCATTTGCTCCTGCTCCTGCTCATTGTTTGTCCTTCTGACAAATCATTCCTTCCCTCCTCCTGTTTGATCTGCCAAACTCTGAGTGTTAGCACATGGAGAACTGATTGGATAATCAAATAGTCTTCAAAGATCCTGCGGAATAACTTGGGGGCCTGAGGAGAGCTAATGCTGGTGGCCAGGCTGATAACAACACTCGAGTGCTTTGAAGATATGGAACACTCTGGGAACACACCCCAATGCCAGGCTGGTGTTTTCTCAGGCATACAAATGGAAAAACAGTTGCAGAATGAACTCCCATGGGTTAATTTGCAAGAGAGTCAAGCACCAGGTTGCCTTGGAAGTTCAGTGGCTGCTGCTCCATGGCCTCTGGAGCCTGGGATTTCCAGGTTCTCAGCTGGGAGTCCAGGCTCAGGAGATCCTGTGTAAGAATTAGAACAGGATAACTCTGTCCCGTTCTTGTGAGAGTTCATGGCAATGTCTGTGTGGGTTCATATCAGGTGTCAAATGCCCATGGTGGGGTTCTTGGGGCCAGGAACTGGACTTGATCCCTGGGGGTCCCTTCCAGCTCAGGAGATCCTGGTTCTAGGTCATCATTGGCCTGGAGCCCTGGAGAAGTAAATCCCTCGATAAATTATTTTATTCTCCCAAATATATAACTGAGTTTGAGTATTCATCTGCAAACACCCGAAGCAAATACTTAATTTCAGTCCCAATCCTGTCTGCTGGATCCTGATGTAACAAGGCTGACACAGGGATAATCTCAGATGTTTTAACTGTCTGGTTCTTTTCCTGATTTCATGGTGCTGGGATGAATCATGAAATGCAGTAACAAAAATGGCCTGTAATGGTGAACTAGTAAAGTAAAGAAAAGCTTTTGGGGTTACAGAAAACCTGTGATAAATGTTTTGTTGTTTATTTTTAATTAATTCTCAGAGTCTTTTCAGTCTCTTCAGGATCTCATTTCTCCTTGAAAACTGGAGGAATGTGCTTCATTGGTGCCAAGGTAATTTCTGTCTTTGCTCTCTTCCAGAATCTGGATGTTTACCTAAAGTCAGCAGCAGATTTTTGAGTCCCCGAGCAGCCGCTAGATGTCAGGTTTGGATTAGTGCTCCAAGGATTGGCTGGAAATGGACTATTAAATACAACTGAAATGTGCCCTTTTCCCCCCCAGAATGTCGATTTCCCTGGAGTTTTCTTGGAGAAAACCTTCCAGCCGTGCCTGTGTGAAGCGTGCACGGAGGCTGCTCCAGGAGGATGAAGCAGCCGCGGGCTTTGGAGCTCTGGGCACTGCTCCTCGTGTGGCAGCACTGGCTCCTCACAGGTACCACTCCCACCCTCAGAGGGAGCGTTTGCAATCACAGCTTCCAGGCTGGAGCCTCTGAGCTCCTCTCCTCCCACCAGGGCAAGAGGGAATCTGAATTTGCTAAAGGATTGGCTCCTCAGGCATTATTGTAGTATCCAAGTGGATTCAGAGCCTCTGCCCTCAGTGAGGCAGGCGTTGCCTTTTTTGCCTGCACGGCTGCCAGATGGGTGAATTGTATTTTCGTTTTGCAGACAAGCATTTTCGGTGACTTTGCCATCTGTCAGAACTGAGATTGGTGAATCATTTCTTTTTCAGACAAGCCTTTTTGGCGATTCTGATGTCTGACGGAAGGAAAGGGCCGATTCCCGCAGCGCCCCTCAGAGGTGCAGGTGATGCAGCGCCGGGGCCTCGCCCTGTCCTTGTGAACTGGGATGGGAAAACACGGCAGGATGGGGCTAGGGGGAACTGAGAGACAGGTTTGGCCATACACAGGGATCCGTTCTCCTTTATAGGAGCACAGAACACACAGCGCCCACGCAGGGAGGAGATGGGCTGCAGAGCAGGCGGGTGGCACTCGGCTCCTTCTGTCCCCTTCGGGGGCTCGGGGACAGTTGGAGGTGCCCGAGCTCAGAGCGTTGCGGGGCCCAGCGGGCACCGGCGCCTACCGCGCAAGCCGGAGGCGCTGCGGCATCCCCCGCCAGCGCTCCCCTCCTTCTCTTACTCCTCCTCTCCCGGAAAGTAGCCCAGCCCACCGCCAGCGGAACGGAACAAAACGCCGCCGAAGGTGGCGCGGCCGCCGCGCTGCTCCCGCCGGTGCCGTCACCGTCATGTCTGCCAGCGGCGGTAGCTCCCCCCGCAATACACTGAAAAAGCGGAGCCCGGCCGCCTCGGCCGCCTCGCTGGCGCAGGAGGATGAGAGGCAGGCGATGGAGAAGATGCTGGAAGGAGCGCAGGAGAACGGCTGTGCCCGCTCGCCGTCGCCCTGCGGCTCGGCGGAGGGGGTGACCCTGCAGCGGAACATCACCCTGCTGAACGGCGTGGCCATCATCGTGGGCACCATCATCGGCTCCGGCATCTTCGTCACCCCCACGGGCGTGCTGCGAGAGGCCGGCTCGCCGGGGCTGTCGCTCGTGGTGTGGGCCGTTTGCGGAGCCTTCTCCATCGTGGGCGCGCTTTGCTACGCCGAGCTCGGCACCACCATCACCAAGTCCGGCGGGGACTACGCCTACATGCTGGAGGTGTACGGCTCCCTGCCCGCCTTCCTCAAGCTCTGGATAGAGCTGCTCATCATCCGGCCCTCCTCGCAGTACATCGTGGCTCTGGTGTTCGCCACCTACCTGCTCAAGCCCATCTTCCCCACCTGCCCCGTGCCCGACGTGGCTGCCAAGCTGGTGGCCTGTCTGTGTGTCCGTAAGTAGCGGATCGTGCCTTGCAGCTGAGTGACGGGAGGGTGAGGTGGGATTTTGGGAAGCATTTCACCCTGGGAAGGTGGGAAGGCCCTGAGTGCTCAGAGAAGCTGTGGCTGCCCCTGGATCCCTGGGAGGGCCCAGGTTGGAGCATGCTGGTCTAGTGGAAGGTGTCCCTGCCCATGGGACGGGATGAGATTTAAATTCCCTTCCTACCCAAGCCATTCCATGATTCCATGATCCTCTGCAGGTCCCCGCTGTCCTGCTCCACGTGGTTCTTACTCACCATCACCTTCTCTAAAATACCTGCACCGTCTCTCCTGTGCTAGGCTGGCTGCATCCCTGGGGGAATTTTTTGGCTACTTTGTGTAGCCACAGCAGAAAATGTGGCCCTACCCGTAAGAAATTGAGCACAAAATTGCCCAAACGCCAGCTGTGGGCTAGTGAGCCTCTCTGATTCCCGAGCAGCGTGCAATAAATGCAGCGTGCATTTTTCCTGGGAGCTGGAATAGCATTTCTTGTGCTCTCTCACGGGATGTGCCCGGGCAGGGTAAAATCCCCTTGTCCCCACGGTCTGCAGGGCAGGGATGGGCGTTGATGTGCGGGTTTGGGTGAAGATAACAGTTGTCTGTCACCAGCACCTGGTGCTGAACACACTCGTGAGCTGATTTCAGCACCAGCTGTGAGAGGAGATATTTCCCGGCCCTGTGTGCTCTGACACCGTGCTCAAAACCTGTTTTTGTGGGGTTTGTTTTTCCCAGCAAACATTCTGTCTCTGGGGCGGTGCCTTGCAGAGAAGTTCAGTCACGGTGGGATGAATTCAGGGCCAGTGATGCCAACCTGGGCACACAGAGCCCTGCCAGGGCACACAGATCCCTCCTGATGCACTTTTTATCATCTCTCTGCTATTTTGGGGTCTGCATCTTTGCCGTTCAAGTCCTATTTTCTGTTCCTCTGGTGACTGCAAAGTCACCCCATCCAAATTCCCAATCCTTTAAATACAGGACTGTGTCCTGCCTCTCCCCTCTTCATCTTCCATTCAATCAGTTCTGCTCCACTGGAATTTAATGCCTTGATAAAGATGCTTTTGGGAAGAAGATACCGTTTTTGTGAGGGTTTTATAAATCATTTACCCACTGTACAAAATCACAGCCAGGTGATCTCTGTATTTTCACATTTTGAGCGATGAGGAGGAAGCTGCCCGTTGGTGCTGCCCTTTCCCAGGGGATTGTGTGGGATTCCTTCCCCCCTCCGAGGATCTCAGGCATCCCAAAGCTGCAGCACATGGTCGTTATGGGAAGATATATTGTCTGGAAATGTCCCCCAGCCAACCTGACCCGGGCTTTGGGAGGTAAATTATGTGGCTAATTATAGGATTGATAACAGGCAGGCCAGTGGCTTGTGCCTTCTTCAGGCAACATTGAAACTTCTCAGTTCCTGGCTGAAATTTTAGGAATATAAAGGTAATTAGGTAAACATATGGATTTCCATCCAAGTTTTTTACAGCTCAGAGGGCATTTATGGGGGAAATTGAATCATTTAACTAAGAAAGCTGTAACGTGGTCAGGGAATAGCCCTGCTGATGGGTGCCTTGCCTTTTGGAAACCTAATTTTTGAGCTTTGCTGCCAGTCTGCACTGTGCTTTCCTCAGGGACACACAGGAGAGGGGCATGGATGCACGTGGCACTTGTGTTCCTTGCTGAAAACCCAAGGAATTAGGGTATAATTTAAGATTGTCTTGCTGCCTTAGGGCAAAGTTTTGCTGTGCAAGCACAGATTGGAGCTAGCAAAGCCTTTGAGAACGTGTTTCTAACCATAAGTGACTCTTCATCTTCAGGATCATTCCCAAAACGAGTCTCTGTTCCCATTTTATTGATCCAAGGCCAGTGCAGGGTTAAACAGACCTGCCCATGTTGGATCTGTTCACTGCTGGGGGATTTGCAGCATGAAACTCCTTGAAGCCAGCTCTCATTCTCCCCTCCAAGAAAAGTCTCCAGCCTTCCTTTGGTAGCAATTAGGATTTCCCTGAGGCAGAGTTTGTTCTTGAACCTTTATCCTGAAATGCCAAGGGAAGGGTTTGGAGTTCTCCAAATCTGCATCATCCCCATGTGTTTCTCCTTTAAACTCTGCTCCCCCCTTGCACTGCTGGCTCTTGCTTTGTTTATGCTTTGGGTTAAATGTGGGGTTTCTCCTTTGCTCCAAGGGGTTTGTTCAGCAAAGCAGCTTTCAGGAACTTTGATTTCTGGAACTTTGATTTTTGGAATCAGCTTTTCATCCCCCCGGTGCCAAAACCACACCATGACCCAGGAACAATAAATGAAGTAAATCTGCTCCAAGGGCACAGGGAGCCACACAACACTTGTTGGGACTCACAAACAGCTTTGTTCAAACAGAAACTGCCCAGAGAGAGACTTTTTATTCTTTTCAAAAGCTCTAGAGTAGAAAAAATGACCCATTTGTGCATAGGCTGTAGCACATACATGAATGAGTTACCTCAGAATGGGGGAGAGCAGATGGGGAAGCAGCAGAGGAATTTGGGACCTGAGGCTGGAGTACAGTAGCCAAAATCCAGCCTTGCAGAACAGTCCCAGCTCCATTCCTTGCAAAGTTTGTATGTCCACTCAAAATGCACTTGGCTGCACACTTGGTAGTAAGAGGAGGAATAACTAAAGTTATTTGTTTCCACTTCACTGCTGTTGAACAGTTGAATAAATCATGTGTTGTTCAGTATTTGCCACCATGAACTTCAGAGAGTGAATTAATGCAATAAAAGAAGCGAAATCACAGGATTGAGTGAAAGGAAAAAACGGTTGGAAGAGGGAATTTTGTTCCCCTGGAAGGTGCTGAGGAAAACAAAGTGGGTGGTAAGGAGAATTTACCAGCTAATAGGTATTTTGTGTCCTGAAGATTGTAATCTACACACAGTTGGTATGCAGGGCTTCTTTCATGGGCATGGGAGTGTTTGCCAAATCAAAGCTGGGAATCCACTCCAGGGAAATCTTCCTGGAGCAGGAGGGCTCAGGCTGTTCATCCTTAGCCTGGCTCCTTTCATGTCCCCCAAAAATTTGGCTGAAGACTTTGCAGGCTGCAGGTTGCTGGGGTGATTCAGACACTTGAGCATCTCTTTTATCTGTGAGATTGGATGGCTGATACTTTGAAACTGATAACACAAAATCCAGCCGAGTGTTTGGTACCCAAAAATTGGAAGTTCAGGAAACAGAGTTTGTGCATTTGTGTGAAAACTCAGGAGTAATTTGAATTCTCTGACTTCTGAGCTCATCTAAACTAGTTTTACCCCTTCTGTAGTGGGTGGAGGGACAGTTATTAGATCCTGAATTTACATTTGAATTTACATTATTTGATGATTCACATTGCAATGTCAATATTGGACATGACAAAGAATTAAACCTTGGAATCCTGTGCTCTGTCTCAGGTGTGAGGGGCTCAGGTTTTCTTTCCATCCTGCTGCCACTTGTGTCAACATTTCTTCAATTCAAACTGATAAATCCTAACAAAAATCACTAAAAATCACCAATACACGCCCTGTGTTCCAGAGAGGGCTCAGGGATGGAAAGTGTAAATTGATTTCTTAAAGATGCTGTGGATATTCTTCATTTCCCACTGACAATTTGCAGATTTCTTGCTTGCACAGAGGCACCTTCCCAGGTTTGGGTTGTGGTGCAGTGAATTAATTCCCTGTGGATCAGGGAGACAGGGAATGAAGCTGCTCCCAGCCCTGAGCTGGTTCTTGATGTTCCACAAGTGCCTGAGCTGTTCATCTCACACATCCTCACACCCTGAGTGCCACATGCAGCTTCTTCTAGAATTCCTGAATTTCCTGCCAGTAAAATCTGCTCCACAGTGGGAAACTGGGATTGGATTTGATAATCCTTGTGGATCCTTTCCAGCTCAGGATATTCTGCTGTTATCATTTTGTTCTTGCTCTTCAGTGTCAGATCAGCAGTTTGACAGTTTACTTCTGAATTCCTGTCTCACTTGTTAATTAGACATGCAAATCTGGCACTAATCACCCCAGCACAGCAATATCAAAGCCAGGGAATTTTAATCTTCCTCAGCATTTATCTAAACTTCCTTTAGCACTTCTGAACTCTGCTGTTGGGCACTCATTCTGCAGGGCTGGAATTCCAGGGAATGCTGATGAATTCCCCATTTGTCTCTTTCCTTTAGAGCAGCCAGAGAGTGAAAGGATGAGCAGAAGCTGAGGCAGCTCTGAGAGCACTTGTCCTGTGGAGGAGCCTGAGCACTCCTGAGGGGAGCCTGGGAGTCAGGGCAGGAGAAGGGATCCAAGAGTGGCTGGAAGGGAACATCCAGTGTCAGCATTCCACCCAGAAATCACAGCTCCTGTGGGAAGCAGGAATGTCTTTATTTGACATCAAGCTTTTGCTTCCAACCTGCCAAGCTCAGCTCTTTTTCCAGGTGTGTGGATTTTCACCTCACCAGGTATTAACTGGTGAAAAGCAAACACAAAACACACCCAGGGCCTGTCTGCCTGCCATGGGTTCACTGCTGTTTTTAATTAATCAGCCACGACAGGCTGGGTGTGAAGCTTTGAAGATTTATTTTTTCTCCTCCAGAAAGGTGGATTAAGGGACTAAAGCTCCATCAGCAAATTGCCCTTGTTGGAGTGGAGTGGAAGGAAGGGGTCTGTGGAATCCCTGCTGGATGGCAGAGGCTGCAAGGCTGAGGTTGCTTTTTTTAATCTGTGTTTAATTAGAGCAGCATTCATGAAAACAGGCTCTGACACTTGCAGGACTCTCCAGAAATCAATGAGAGCTTGGAGGACTCTTGAAACACACAGGGAGCAGCCACTGCCATTCCAGCACCCCCCTCCTGGCTCTCACAACAATTATCCCATTAAATGTTCTGTGTTTGAATAATGGATGTTATCACTGAGATCATGTCGAGTTTTTCTGCCCCGGCATGAACAAATTGGGAAAGTTTTTGTGGAAAAGCCCTCCAGGATCAGCCTCATTCAAAGCAGCATCACTTGTTTTGAGTATTCCAAGAGTTTCATAGTCCCAGGGTTAGATGTGGCCAGGAGGCCCAATCCAAGGGATGGGAAATTCAGTTTTTCCAGCCAGGATGCAGAGCTGAGTTCTGTGCACATGAAATAGCAGCAAGTGCTGCTCCTTTTTGGGAAGGTGCTTCTGTGAGGTGAGCATGGAGTTAGTTTGGGATGGTTAATTTGCTGGGATGGGGGAAATAGGCAGAAAGAGCTTTTCCATATCTTTTCTCTCTATATTTTGCTTGTCCTTCTGTGGTAAAATTGTTGTGTCATGTCCTCTGGAAACCTTGGCAGTAAATCACAACCTTCTTCCTAAGGAGCCAAAACAGCAACTCCTGTCTCCAGGTAGGAGCCACCTCTCCCAACACTGAGGAGTTCTTTGGAGTTTTCCTGTGTCAGAGTGTCCCACTGTTATTATGGGATGTTGGTGCCACAGGGATAGGAGTGTTGACCTGTTCAGGGTGTCTGGGTTTGTTTCTTGGGACATCCAGAGCTCCTGGCCTCAGGGTAGATTTGGAGGTGATCCCTTTTTTAAACTCCTTGGTAGGGCAAGTTTGCCTTCTCCTTTGTTGATGCACCTATTCCCTGATTGCTGTTTTGGGAAGAGGAATAAAAAGGGAATTGGGAAGCCTTGCCAGGGATGTTGATTATTATAAGTAGATTTTAATATAGACATGTTTGCTCTGGGGCCAAGAGCTTCCCAACAGCCTCGTGTGCCCAGGCCTTTCCCTTTCCTGGACTCATTGCCCTGGGTGTTAAATTTCTCCAGGGATTTGTCCTTGCAGAAATATCTGCAAAGTATTTCCCTCTGCTTTTTCCCTTCCCCACCTTGCAGGGCACAGAAGTCTTCAGTCAATACCTGTGAAGTTGAAATATCCCAAAGCATTTTCTGTCTGTGACCTTGCCTGTCTCATGTTGGAATGTGCAGTTGGAAACAGTCAGATTTTTGGGGGACCCTGTGGCGTCCCAGCTGCTGGAATATAAAATTGGTGGGGTGTTTTTGCCTTGGTGAATTGATTTTCCCATGGATTTAATCCACTCTAGTCAGTATGACTTAATTTTTTTTCTTTGTCCTGTGTGGATTAACTCTTGTTTTCCAACCTTTGGTGGGCTCAGGCAGCAATTCCCTAAAGGCTATGGAGTGTTCTGTGCCTGTTTCCTGTGCTCTGCCATCCCTGGGATTTGTTCCTTGCTCCCACAGGCTCAGATTGTCATGTCTCTGCCTGAAACCTCCTGGTGAAGGAGAGAAAACTGCTGTAGTGTCACCTGCACTTTGTGGGGAGGGAAAGGAGCAGCCTTTGCTGTGGGATGGAGAAGGGAAAGGAGCAGCCTTTGCTGTGGGATGGAGAAGGGAAAGGAGCTGAAGCTGTTCAGGGAGTAATTGTGAGGGAAAATCAGCATCATCCAGTGGCAGATGGTAAATGGGAGCATCATCTTACAGCAGCAAGGGCCAGGCACTTTGGAAATGTGAGTTCCAGACTGAGTCTGTAGGCTCACAGGCTTTGTTTTCCTGGCAGGGAAGCTGCTGGAGGGGGATTGTCCTTCATTTTCCCTTTATTTTCCACAACTTCCCAACCTCCTGGGCGTTATCACAGGGTCCTGTGATACCACAAACAGGAATCCCATGGGAATTAAGAGCAAGATAATGAGTTTAGTCCCTTAAAGGCAGCAATTTGCACACTTCTATCTGTGTTGAAGTGGAATCACACTGGCAGCACCACAGGTCAGGCCCAGGGAATGCTACAGGGAGTGAAACCAGGGACAAAAGGGACATTGTGCAAGTGTGTGTGACCCCACAGGCAGCACGAATGCAGCTGTGCCAGTACCTCAGGAATTCATTCCTGTCTCATTCCAGAAACTTCACCTGCAAGCTCCTGTGACCCCCAGCCAGTTCCATGTGGGGCTGGAGTTGGCTCTTTCCCCACCTGCACTCCTTTAGCCTGGGAGAGCTGCAGCCCTGCCTGTTTGACAGGAATCCTGCCAAGGCTGTTGCATCAGAAGTGGCAGGCCCAGGTTTGGCTGTGTTTGCTCTGGGCACAGCCTCAGCTCTCCCCCATCCTGCCTTTCCCCCAGACACACAGCAGCTGTTGTTCCATGCCTTTATCATGGATGTGTTCTAGGTGGGACTGATCCATCTGTCTGTCTGCTTTGCAGGCATTTTTCCTATTGTCCTCTAGGAATTGTGTCTGAAGGAGCTTGGGAGGCAACTTCAAAGGGATACAGCCATAAAGTGAGAGCTGTGAGGGTAAAGTCCTGAGTCTGGTGTTGGATTAATCAGTTTGTCCTTGTTCCTGTCAGGAATGGGGAATCCCCTGGCTGTGCAGGTGAGTGCCAGTGGAGCAGGTTCAGTGAGATGCCTGAAGCCAGCAGGGACTGCAGGACAGAGGAAATATTGAAGCCAGACTTGCTGGTGTGTTTAGAAACTCCAATTTCTCTTTGTGGTTTGAGTTGCCTTGGAATGAGGCTGGGCTGGAGCAGTCCCTGGAGGGGTGAAGGGATCAGCAACACCTAGGGAACAAAAACCAGGATCTCTCCTGCCAGAGTGATGAGTGATAGATAACTCGAGCTAGATTAGATGTAGGGGAAACTTTGGTTATTGTGAGGGTGGGCAGGCCCTGGCACAGGTGCCCAGAGAAGCTGTGGCTGCCCCTGGATCCCTGGAAGTGTCCAAGGCCAGGCTGGAATGGACTTGGAGCAACCTGGGCTAGTGGAAGGTGTCCTTGCCCCTGGGATTGGAACAAGATGAGCTTTAGTGTTCCCTCCCACCCAAACCAGTCTGGGATTCTATGAAAAGTCACTGCCTGTCCATCTGCCATCCTTTCAGCTTTCTAACACTTATTATCCCAATTATGTAAAGCTTTGGAGAGGGGCTGCTGGCTCAGCCAGGCCGTGGCACGTCAGGTCATGCTGAAATCCTTGTTCCTCGAACGATTCCCGAGCACGGCCCCAACGGGTCACTGCAAAGCTCTGCCTGGCTGCTGTCTGCCAGGGCCTGGAGCCTTAGGGAAACACTGCAGGAATGAGGGCAGCACAGCCTGATCTGTGGATCAGTGCCCTGATTTATGGTGGAGCTGTGCAGCTTTGCCCTGTTTTTCCTGGAGCGATCCAGCCGAGGTGAAGGGAACGCTGCCAGGAGGATCCCACAGCCCCTGCCTGGCAGGGCAGCATCTGGGATCAAAGCACTCAAACTTGCTGCCCTAAGAAATCCCAGCCTCCTGAGAAGCTCAGCAGCCACTGGAATTTGTCCTGGAGTTTTATGGAAAAGCTTTCATCCTGTTTGTTGTCTGTAGGATTCTTTCTGATGGGCGAGACTGGGGGATTCTTGGCCATTCCTGTGTTGGAGGTATTGAGTAACTCCACTGTGCTCCTTTAGGAAAGACAAATACTATTGTTAAGTGGGAAAAGCAAAGCAAAGGGAATGTGGCTGATGGGCTCCGACTGATGACCATGGCAGAAACTTCCTGCCCTCTTTACTCTCTTATTCCAAAGTATTTTCTCATTTTTAGGGAGTCTGTTTATCTGGCACTGATAGGGTTTTTGGGCTGAACACGGACACTTGGACTGTAGGAAACTTTTGCCTTTTATTTTCACCACCACCCTCCTGGGGACTCTGTACAGAACAACAGCAGGGAAAACAGCCCAGAAAAATCACTGTTGAAGTAGGGGTGAAGCAGTTATTGGCACAGCCACAGAATGCCTAAATGGGGCAGGGAATGTCACTGTCACACCTCTCAGGGCTGTCCTCACCACAGCAGCAGCGTGGTTTTAGATGGGTGAGCTCATCCTTTAAATATCCCTCTGTAAACAAGGGCAGATTTATTTTTAGCACAATCACTGGTCAAAGGGAATCCTGGCTCCAGAGCTCACTGCCCGTGAGGATTCACTGGAGGTGCTTTCAGTGGCTGAGTTTTGCTGGGTGACATTCCCTGTGTCTCCTTGTCCCCTGTAGCACTGTAAGGTCACTTGGTTAAGCTGTGTTTCCTCCTTGCTGCTGTCTCATCATGTCCCTTTGCCCTGTCCCCAGAGGCAGACATGTCCCAGGGTCCCTCTGTGGGGACAGAGCTGTGACCCCACAGGCACAGGGCTGCTCCAGGAGCTGGGAACCCTCCAGGCCTGTCCCTGGATCTCCTGGAGGGGCCTGGCACAGGGACGGTGGTGTGGCACATCTGTCACCACCATCACTCAGCTCTGCTCCTGGCCAGAGCCCAGCTCGTGCTGTGCTGTGACCCCAGCACAGCTCTGCTTCCCCAAAAACAGCTCAGGATCATTTCAGTCTCAGCCACACTCCCAAAGGGGCTCCAAGGGCACGGTGCAACATCCATCTCCAATCCTTGTTTACTGCTGGCTGTCCCTCCTGGGGGGTGGGTTGGATCATGTGCTTTCCTTCCTGACACATCCAGCTCTCACTTCTCCACACTTTAAGTGTTGGAATGGCAGCAGATCCTGGAGATGGGAGGGTGGGGAAGGAGCCAATGGTCCTGTGAGCCATCAGATCCTGGGACACTGGCACAGGGTGCCCCTGGATCCCTGGCAGTGCCCAAGGCCGGGTTGGACAGGGCCTGGAGCAGCCTGGGGTAGTGGAAGGTATCCCTGCCATGGCAGGGGTGGGACTGGATCTGTCAGATCCTTCCAGCCCCAGCCACTCTGGGCTCAGACACTCTGGGCTCTATAAACTCCAGCTCCCAGCCTCAGGAGAGGGGCTGGGATGTTTTGGGGAGCAGCTGTTTGGTTCTGATCAGCAGCTCCTGTGAAAAGGAGCTGCAGGCTCTGAGAAAGAGCTTTTCCATGAGGGCAGAGAGAGATGGGAAAGGATCCTGCAGGGAAAAGCCTCCAGCTCCAGGAAGAGATTTAGGATCTGCTCCTCCCTGAGCTGCTGCTGAGCACTCAGGGCTGGGGCTGGCCAGGACAGTGAGGGGTGACTGGGCTGGAGGGAGGGCACCCAGCACGTGGCACTATCACCCTCAGGGTGACATTTGCCCGTGTCCATAACAAGCAGCAGGCTCTGGGGAGGGAGCAGGGCACCAAAATAGTCAATGATTTGTGAGGGCAGCAGAGCTTGGCCATTATTTGCTCTGCAGCAGGTGAAGCTCAGCCAGGAGCAGAGGCTTTAATCAAGGCCTGGTTCAGGCTGTGCCTGGCAGGAAAGTCACACTGGCAGGAGCAGGATACAGAGGAGAACGGGGGGAGGAATATGGCAAAAAAATATCAGGAATTAGGTGCCAGTAGCTGCATTAAGCACAGGGCAACTTGTGGGCAGCAAGGAAATCCTGCTGAGGAGGCAGTGCCATGCTGGGAGATCAGAGCCTTTGGGGTGCTGTTGTTAGAAAATCACCACAGATCAGTCCTGGAGGCTCAGCCTGACATCCCTGAAGGGTTTCCACGCAACAGCAGCACTGAATTGGGCTGATGGGATGGGGACTGTGGCCAGGCACTTTGGTGCTGAGGGGTGCAGTCAGTCCTTTAATTTACAAGCCCTCAGGAGTGTTTTCCAATGGAGCAGTGCCATTCCATGTCCCAAGGACCACAGGTGTGATTCAAACCACTGACTGCCAGAATAAAGGCTGGAACTGAGAAGTGTGAGGCTGCAGAGCTCTCAGGGAGTTTCTCTTCTGGGAAGAGGCTCTGCTTGGTTGTTTTAGCAAAATGGAATCACAGAATGGTTTGGGCTGGGAGGGACCTTGGAGAACATCTCAATGCCATGGGCAGGGACACCTCCCCCCCTCCCAGGGTGATCCAAGCTCTGTCCAGCCTGGCCTTGGACACTTCCAGGGATCCAGGGGCAGCCACAGCTTCTCTGGGCACCTGTGCCAGGGCCTGCCCACCATCACAGGGAGGACTTCCTTCCCAATATCCCACCTAGAGATTCCTTGTGATTTTTGGTGTATTTGGCGTGTCTCCCTGGGTGCTGACATTGTCCCTGTGTGTCCCCTCAGTGCTGCTCACAGCTGTGAACTGCTACAGTGTCAAAGCTGCCACCCGTGTGCAGGACGCCTTTGCTGCGGCCAAGCTGCTGGCCCTGGCTCTCATCATCATCCTGGGCTTTGTGCAGCTGGCAAAAGGTGAGTCCTGATCTTTTTTTTCTCCTTTTGGGGCTGTGCAGGTAAAGCAGGAGGAGGGACAAAGCCCAGGAGTCCAACCCCAGGTGTTCCAGAGCTTTACAAACCTCCCCGTTCTCTCAGGTGCCTGGGGGATGTTTCCAGCTTTGCTGAGATTTTGTGTTTTATTTGTGGGATTTTATATTTTGCATCACTGCCAGCCTTGATTTCGTGCTCCTGAAACCACTTAAAGTCTTTCCCACTTACACAGAGACTGTGGCTTCTCCCTTTGGGATTGCAGGGAGTAAAAATGTTGGTGCTGCTGCACTGGCAAATCTCTTTGTAACCCATGGCCTTTTGCTCACAGAGAATTATCTGCATGTGCAAACCACTCTCAGTCATCTTAATCCTTCCACAAACTCCCCCTGCACATTTCCCTTCATCCTGTTCCAGGTGTGGAGTGGCTCAGGCCAGCTCTGGGTCACCCAGGGACACAGAGCCCATGAGGAGCAGAGAGATTGGAGCTCTCAGCTGGCACTGGCACCTGGAAAAGGAGATAAAAATGGGAAGATAAAGCAAATTTTCTGGTGCTTCTGCTGGTTTGTTTCATGCTCCCATGAAATCCTCTCAAAGCAGGGACATTGGTTTGTTCCAAACCCATCTGAATTTGTTCCAAACCTGATTAACTCACAGTTAAACCAAAGTGTGGCTTTTATTGTGCAAGTTTTGTGGGAACAAACATTTCTTGGGGAACAGCCCCATCCTTCTTTGCTGAAAGGGGGTAAAATCTCCAGGGAATCATGTCCCTGCACAGGGGGTGTGTGTGTGTGTGTACTCGTGTGTCTCTAATTCCTGTCTCAGCTCTGGGAGCCAGTGCTGTCTTTGCAGAATTTCTTGCTTTGTCAGAAGTTTTATTTTCTTCCAGCTCAGTGCAGACACTCAACAGGGACATTGTTTGAGGCTTATCACAAAACACACCTCCTCCCTCTGCCCAGCTCCCCAGCCTGCTCTGCTGAACTTTTTGATTCTCTCCCAGGAGGAAAAGGAGAAGTCAGGATAAATCTCTTTTACTGGTTAACATTTTACCGTGAAGATCTTTACAACTGGGCTTTGTTTGCAGATACAATCTTAATTTGCATCTTCAGCATGTGCTGTTGTTTTGGCCTTTTTGGGGGAGGCTGAGCCACTTTCTGCCCTCCTTCCTCAGGTGGAAATCCATGAGATTTCCCTTGACTTCTGTCTGTAACCCAGAAGGGATTTCTGCCTTGTTACAATCACCACCCCCCTTCCCCTCCTGAGTCCCAGTTGTTGTTTTACTTCCTTTGAAGTTTGTTGCAGTTTCAGGTGTTTGTGGCTGTGCAGACCTTGCAGGGCAGAGAATTTATTTTTTAAATAATTTATTGATTTATTTTCCTGCTGATCCACCTGACAGGGAGATCAAAAGCAATTCCTGGACAGTGACAGCTGTAAGCAAAGACTTTCCTCCCTGTCAGAGCACCCAACACTCAAACCAGGCTGGATCAGAGTGGGATCCTTGGGATCCACAGCAGATCCTGGATCACAGTTTGTCCCAAATCACACATTCCTGCTTGTCCAGAATCCCACAGCTGGGCTCCAACATGGATTTAATTAATCTCCTTAGGGAAGTTCCAAGCCCTCTGCTAAGTCCTTAAGAATGTTCAAGCTCCTTTCCTGTCCCTTCCTCAGCTCCCCCTCCTGCTGTTTGCACCTTGCTCCACTTTCCTTTCAATCATTCCAGGTGACCATTTGCTTTTAGCAGGGATACAGCAAGAAATTGCCTTTTTTCTTCTTTTTTTTAATTCAAGGAAAGCACAAAAATTCCCATTTGGAGCGACAGTGGGAAAACACTGCCCTGTCCTCCAGCTTTGTCCCACACAGAGCCACATTTCCCCACCCTGTGCCCATTCCAAAATTGTTATTTTTGGACCAAGAGGACTCTTCCCACCAGCAGCTGGGTGACTCCATCCAAGCTGGCAGCTGGCTTGGGGTGAGATGTGCACCCAGCTGGTTTGTCTGGGGCTGCTGTCTCAGGGGGAATGGGGTTGTGTATTCCCAGGGTGTTCTGGACAATGAACTGGTTTTACTGGTTCCTGTCCCACTGCTGCTTTGTGTTCCCAGTATCCATAAACAGACCAGAGGAGCAACACCACATTTTTTTGCTCAAATGTGGAAATTTCTGTGATTTCACAGGAATCTCTCTGCATTGACCTCCAGCTTTTGGCTTTTTCTCTTTTTATCCTCTTTTTGGCTCTTTCCCTGATTTGCAGAAGAGCAGGAGTCTCTCAAGGACAAAAACTCTGTGGCAATTTTGCCCCACAGGAAAGAACATTTCCCTGTCAGCAGCTGTTTCCCATCACTCCTTCCCTGCCCTTTCCAAAGGAGGGAGGAGGATGGAAGTTGGTTTCCTACTCAGCCTTTCAAGTGCTTGAAGGTTGACTCAGTGGAACTGAGCTGCTTGGGATGAAATTATTGTATTAATCCAAAAATGAAATTTTTAAAAGCCTCTGTGAGGCTGGAGATGTGTGGTTTGAAAAGTCCTGGATTTGGGTATTGGTGTGTAAAACCTTGTGTATGGCCCCCAGATTACAGCCTGGAAATAACAGAAATAAATTAATTAAAATAAAATAACTAATAAATAACTCCTTTAAATAACTTACTTACAGAAATAACTTACTTAAATAATAGAAATAACTTCAAACATAGAGAGGATCAGATTTTTTTCACTCCAGTATTATGAGAACAAGATTTATTTTGATTCTCTTATTTTATCAGCTCTTTCAGTTTGCTTTCTGTCCAGCTGGGTGTATTTTGGCCATATTCTTCAGCTGGGGAGTGGGATATCTGGGGCTGGATCATGGAGAAGGTTTAGACAGCAGGCTTAAGGGATATTTTTGCTCTGGATGTAACACAGAGATCTGTGGTTATGTCCTCTCCAGACCTGCACCTTAGAACCTTCCCTTAAAAACTGACTGAGGTGTGAAATGGTCAGAAAACCTGGGTGTTTCTTAAGGACACCCTCATGCTTTTTACAGGTGAGGAAGTTCAGGAAAGGTTTTGATGTCAAAAAAACTAGAAAAAAACATGTCACAGACATATTTTCCATCTATTTTTTCCTGTGGATGAGGCCTCAGGGTTTCTGGAATGTTTCTGTGCCCTCAGGCAGCTGGAGCAGGGATGCACCTCCAGCCCTTGCTGTGATCTCTCACCAGCAGCTCTGCTTAAAAACCTGGAATTGGGCCTTTGGGACTTAGAGAAATAGAATTTAACACCGATTTTATTGAATTGCTTTTATTGGATTTATTGTCCCTTTATTTATTGTCCCTTTTCTTTTTCCTGCCTGTAAAATTCCTGGTCTGTGATGCCTCCAGGAGCTGTTTGGTGGCAGCAGCATTTTTCTCCCTGCCTCCTCTCCTTGGGCTGTCAGGGATGCAGAGCTGCATCTGCCAGAGCCCCACGGGGTCAATTAAGGACAGAGCTGGCAGGTTTAACTCCAGAGCACAGCTTAGCCTGGGCAGGAGGTTTGAGTTTAATCTGGGCCTTTTTTTTTTTTCTTCTTTTTTTTTTTTTTGTGGAATCATGGAATGATTTGGGTGGAAAGGAAGAGAAAGTCAATTTTCCTTCCTTCTCTCTCAATCACTGGATTCTTCACCAAAAAAAAAAAAAAAGACAGGGGAAAAAAGTGAACTGGAAACTACCAAAATAACCCCCAGGGAGAAAGACAGAGGCCAAAGGAGTGTTTTCTAGCAAAAGTGATATGATAAATGAAAGCAGCACCCAGATGTCTCAACCCCACAGTGCCAGATGGTTTCTTGCACCTGGAGCACTAAAAATGGCATTTGAAGAGCCAAACTCTGCCTACTGGAGGTCTGAATCTTCCTTTTGGTACTTTCAGATCCCTCCCAACAGAGTTTAGGATTTCCAGCCCCAACATCACTTTTAAACAGCTTTTCACAAACAATGTTGGTGGGGGTGGCAGAGCTGGCTGGGATTGTGCCCTGGGGCAGGCCCTGGGTGTCCAGGGAAGCTGTGGCTGACCCTGGATCCCTGGAAGTGTCCCAGGCCAGGTTGGACAGGGCTTGGAGGATAGTGGAAGGTGTAGGGACACCTACAGCCTGCCCATGGCAGGGGTGGGATGGGATGAACTTTGAGGTCCTTTCCCACCCAAACCATTCCAGGATTCCATGGTCAGTCCTGGCCACAGCCTGGGACTCGAGGCTGGAGCCCAGAGCAGGGGGATGTTCCCCACCCATCTCCCACTGGCAGCTGGAGCCAAATCCCGTGGATAGAGAACATCCCTCCTGAGGGCACAGCAGGATTGCAGGGACAGCTCTCCCTGCTGCTGCCTGTCCCTCTGGCATCCCAAATGCCACCACCTGCAGTGCTTTTCCAGCAGGATTGCAGGGACAGCACTCCTGCTGCTGCCTGTCCCTCTGGCATCCCAAATGTCACCTGCAGTGCTTTTCCAGCAGGATTGCAGGGACAACATTCCTGCTGCTGCCTGTCCCTCTGGCATCCCAAATGCCACCTGCAGTGCTTTTCCAGCAGGGAACTTTGTGGGGAAGTTCCTTTCTCATCCCTCCGTTCCCGGAGCATGGCAGCAGGGACAGGGAAGGGACAACTGCCACACCCTGCCCCTCTAAATCACAGCAGCCTCCTGCTGCAGATTAGTCAGGTGTCAAACACTTATTTTCCNACAGCCTGCCCATGGCAGGGGTGGGATGGGATGAACTTTGAGGTCCTTTCCCACCCAAACCATTCCAGGATTCCATGGTCAGTCCTGGCCACAGCCTGGGACTTGAGGCTGGAGCCCAGAGCAGGGGGATGTTCCCCACCCATCTCCCACTGGCAGCTGGAGCCAAATCCCGTGGATAGAGAACATCCCTCCTGAGGGCACAGCAGGATTGCAGGGACAGCTCTCCCTGCTGCTGCCTGTCCCTCTGGCATCCCAAATGCCACCTGCAGTGCTTTTCCAGCAGGGAGGATTGCAGGGACAAGATTCCTGCTGCTGTCTGTCCCTGTGGCACCCCAAATGCAGATTAATCAGGTGTCAAACACTTATTTTCCTGACTCAGTCCCCTGAATTGTCCCTGTTTCTCCCAGGAAATGCCTCAGCAGCCGAGTGCATCTCCTCCTCTCTGGGGTTCTGGCTATGGACACCCCGTGCTCAGGGCCTCCTCTCTCCATGGCCTCGTTCCCTCTCCTCGCTGTTGGGGCAAGTTGAAAGTATTTAATTATCCTGCAATGCTTTGTGCAGGAGAACATTGCTGCGCTAATAAAACCAGACTAGACATGACTGGGGAGCAAATGAACGTTTTTGAAGGAAGGGCCTGAACACGCAGCGCCTCGGCCGGGCCCTTCCCGCCTCAGCCGGGCCCCTCCCGCCTCAGGCCCCGGCTGACCCGGCACAATTACCGCAGTCTTGGCAGCCGGAGGAGCAGCAAATGGGCTTTGTGTCACAGCTCGTTACCTTAATTTGGTTAATTGTAGAGCAGAGTGCGGTGGAACAGGCGGTTCAAACCAGGCTGGGGCTCTCCGGGGTGCCGGGCATGGGCAGGGCAGTGCCTGGAGCCCGGGATGAGCTCGGGATGAGCTCAGGATGCCCCAAGGCCGTGCTTGGCAGCCTCGGCTGCACATTTGTAACCCTTGATTCCATCCAAAGGCTGCAGATCCAAAAGCCTGGGGGCTGGAATTGTTGAGGCTTGAAGGATGGAGTGTCTGCGAGGTTTTGAGGATGGTCCAGCACACCCCGCTTTGGTTGACAGGGTGGGGTTGGATCAAAGGTCCAAATTGGGATCAAACCTAAATAATTCCAGGGGTTTTTAGCAGGGCTTGTTGAGGGGATGAGGTGTAAATGGTTTTAAAGTGGAAGGGTTTACATTGGGTTTAATTAGATAAAAGGAAGAATTTTTTTATGGTGAGGGCGGTGAGATATGGGCACTCCTCTGGTTATTTGTGTCCTGACATGTTGCTAAATCCGTTTTACCCTGGGGCACAGAAATGGGAAATTTAACAACTCATTGGGAGGTTTTAGGGCGCTCCAACTTTCTCAAAAGTGAGGTGGGAAGGGCAGTGAGGAGTTGGCTGCCTCAGGAGAAGGAACATTTGGCCTGAGAGGGTTTTGCCTGTGACAGACAGAAGGAAGATTTTGGAAGAGCTGGTGCCCAGCTGTGGACAAGAAATGGAGTGGGGCTTGTGTTGCTCCCAGCTGGGAGCATCCTCCTGGGTACTGCAGGTGATGATCCATGGATCAGGGTGGGAACATGGAAAGCCTGAAACCTTTGAGAAGAGATATCCTGAGGGCTGTTTGAAATGCTGGAGAGCCTCCTGCTCTCCCAGTCCATCCATGTGCTGTTGCAGTAGCTAATTACCGTCACTGTGAACAAAATGTGTCTCTTATTCCCACAACAAAAGGCCTGGAAAGAACCAGACTGGTAATTATTCAGGAAGGGCAGAAGATGAGGTGGGGAGAGCTGAGCCCGAGGGATGCAGTGGAATGTGATCCCCTGCACACCCCTCCTGCTCGGCCCTTTGATTCACCTGGGCTAAATTTGGATTCTGTGCAGAACCTGCAAGGCAGGAATTGAGGTTAAACTCAGCCTTTTATCAGTCCCTGCATTTCCTGGCTCTCCTGTTGCACTCGGATGTGTTTTTAGAAAGGATTGCTGCATTTTGCCGAGGAGGATCACGGGCTCCAGGGCATCAAATACACCCAGCACGTCCCAGGGGAGATGCAGGGAAGATCTTCCTGGTGCAAGGAGCTGTGAGGGGACTGCAGCCAGGGAAAGGCAGCCCCTGTCTCCCTGGGGAGCAGAGAGCATTTCCCATGCTGTGATAGGGAATATCCTTCCACCCTGGTAAGGATTCAGCAGGAGGGAGAAAGGAGAAGGAGCAACGCCCAGGGTGGAAAGGATCAGGATAGAGCTGGAGGGTGAGGGAAGGAGGAGGAAAGAGGAGATGGAGCTCTCTGCACACACAGGGCAGCTCCAGGTCGCTGGCAGAGGTTTGGAGCAGCCCCATGAGTGGCAGATGCTCCAGGAGGCCGATGGTGCTGCTGGGAAGAATCTTTCTTTCCCAGCACTGGGAGGATGAGTGGGAGCTGTTCCAGGGCTGGCACATCCACATTTGTCACCCAGCCTCTGCAGCAGTGGCAGAGGGGAAGGAGAATTCCCAGAGTGAGGAGGGAAGAGAGGCCATCCAGAGGAAAAATTCCTGCTGTTGGAGCATCCCTGAGCTTTTCCAGCAGCACCTCCTGGGTGCCCTGTGCCGAGGGATGAAGGGTTAAGCTGCAGGCCCTGCTGACTGCCTTGTGATGCAGTTGCTGGGGTGATTAGGAGAGCTCTGTGCCCTAAGAGGAATCACATGGGCTCCCCCAGGGCTCCCTGGGTGCAGAGGTGCCCCTCTGGATCCCACCACATTCCCTGCACTCCATCTGGGAGTGTGGCTCTGCCATCCCTGTCCCACAGCTAGCCCCTGCATCAAAGACAGGGAACAAAACAACTGCAGAGCATTTGAAAGCAAAATAAATAAACCTGGGGCTGCTCGGGGAGAGCTGGGACCAGAGGCACAATCAAATCTTCTATTTCTGGCGTTTTCTTTCAAAAGCAGATCCACAACAGGAACTTTTGATCATTAGGCCCTAAAGAAGGTGACTTGTGATCTCCTAACCCCCAGAACCTGACTTCCCTCAATCAAAGGGATTGCCACAGGCCTCTGCTTTATCTGGTGGCTGGTGGGAGCAGAGGAAATCCTGGGTTTCTGGGGGTTTGGGTGGCTGGTGGAAGTGCAGGAAATCCTGGGGCTTTATCGAAGGCCAGCAGTCTTGAGTTGAGAGGACAGTGTAACAATCTCTGTTTGCAAAAGCATCTTGCAGCAGGAAGGTCCCCAGGGGGTCTCTGGGACATCACCTTGGTGACAGCACGTCGCAGCCTGAGAAAGTTTGGAGGAGTCAGTCTTTGCTTGAGATGAGGTTTTGGGGTCATCATTTGGGAGTGAGCCCAGCTGGATTGATCCCTGGAAAACTGGAGGGAAACCGTTCCCGTGCTCAGCGTAACCCAAAAAGCAGCAGGGGGATAATTAAGATAGTTTAGTCCCGAGAGCAGCTCTTGCTTCCAGGTTTCTCTGGAGGCCTTTGGGGTTCAGAGCCCGTGGCACTGAGTGGGGTTTGTGTCCTGCAGGTGATGTGGAGAACCTGACCCCAGAGAAATCCTTCGAGGGCACCCATCAGGGCGTGGGGAACATCGTGCTGGCTCTGTACAGCGGCCTCTTTGCCTATGGAGGATGGTAAGGCACAGCCCTCCCTTCCTTTCACAATGACCTTACTCCAATTCCAAAGTGAAGCTCCTGCAGGGCTCCTTTGTCAGTCCTTTGAGCAGTAAATTGCTGTTCAGTTTGCTGTGAAAACAGGCCACTTTTAACCATCCTTATGGAATGGTTTGGGTTGGGAGGGAGCTTCGAGATCATCCAATGGGCAGGGACACCTCCCACTATCCCAGGTTGCTGCAAGCCCTGTCCAGCCTGGCCCTGGACATCAGCCATAAGTTTTCCCACAGGATCAGTGCCTGTGCCCCTCTTGAAATGCCTGTGCAGATGAGTTAAACTGGAGGGTTTCATTGATGCTATGGACTAACCAGAATTAACCCCTATCCTTTTGAAATTATAGGAATTACTTGAATTTTGTGACAGAAGAGATGATCAATCCCTACAGGTAGGTGTGAGTCCTGGCATGACTTCCCTGGGGGAAAAGCTGCTGTTTTGGGGAAGCCCCTTGTGTGTTTAACAGAGGAGGAAGCCAAGGTCTTTATCCTAAAAAGAGAAAAAACATGAATTCATGACCTTCTACCTGCCTGGAATCAGGGAAAGGGAAAAATAATCCCTGCAGGAGCAGGGTTGTTGTTTCCCCTGCTCTCCCGTGCCGTGTTATCAGCACTGGGAGAAATCTGCTTCCTTATCCTGACACCTCTGTGAGTTATGGGCCAGGAAAGAGCACTCAGGGCTTTATTGCTGCCTTGGTTCAACTCCCACTGAGCATTTCTGCTGCTGTCCATGTGTTTGTGCTGCTGTCCATGTGTTTGTGCTGCTGTCCATGTGTTTGTCCCATGCTCTTCCCATCCTATTGAGCAAGAGCTGCTTCCTGCTCTGCCCGTGCCTCTCAGGGTTATTTGGGGTTTTCAGCAGAGCTGGACAGTGCTGAGAAATCCCTTCTGCTCCTGGGAAGGTGCCTGGGAGCTGCTGGGAGCTGAGGCTTGGGGGCACTTGTGCAAGAGCCCATCTTGGCTGACCCTGGGGCTGCTTTGGTCCTGCTGGGAAGCACAGGGCTGGATCCACCCCTTCCCAGAGAAACAGCAAAAGGGGGGCTGCATTTTGCAATTATTTTCATGTTTGCTGGATGCAGTCATGGTATTTGACTCTGCTCCTGCAGCTTGGAGCAATTAGAGTGGCACCAAGCAGGGTTTCCTTTTGCACTTTCCCTTCACAAATGAAGTTAAACTGTTGGGAAAGGCAAGTTTGTACCCACACAGGCTGTTCACAGACCCACCTTGGCTGTGCCTGACCTCCTTTTCTTTTGAGTTCCCTCAGCCCAGACAGTTGAGTTTAGGTATAGCCTAAAACTGCCCAGTGCATCCCTGAGGTTCCCATCTCCCCCAGGAATCCCCCCAGCACAAGGGAACTCCTCTGCTCAGAGAGAATCCCTGTGCTGGTGCCACTGGGTATTTTTAATTAATTGCCTTTGTGGTGATCTTGGATTCCTGCTTGCCCAGGCAGCCAGGGCCTCTCTATGCAAAAAAAATCCCTTCTGCCATCATCCTTCCCTGTCCATCTGCAGCCTCCAGGGTGCTCAGAGAGCAATGGAAAGGATGGAAAAGACCTTTGAGACCGTGAAACCAGCACCATGTTCACCACTAACCATGGCCTCAAGTGCCACATCCCCGTGGTGTTTGAGGGCTGGGGACTCCCCCAGTCCTTGGGCAGCCTGTTCCCTCGTGGATGTCCCCTCTCCTGTGGGAGCAGTGTGTGCCTGGGACACTGGACACAGAAAATTCAGAGAACAGAGCAGCTCAAACAAAGCAAGCACAGGAGGGTGGCCATCCCTGGGATCAGCAGCTCCCTCCTCCGAGCTGCTCCAGGACAAAGGATGTTTTTTTTCCTAGAAACCTGCCCCTGGCTATCATCATCTCCCTGCCTGTCGTCACTCTGGTGTATGTGCTGACCAACTTGGCTTACTTCACCACGCTGAGCACCGAGCAGATGCTGACGTCCGAGGCCGTGGCCGTGGTAAGATCCCTGCTGCTCCAGCCTGACTCATCCCAGGGCAGGTGAAATCAGCCTTGGAATCACTGCACACATCTCCTGCTTTGTTCCAGGCTGCTCAGGGCTGCCTGCAGAAACCCTGATGTTGAGCAGGAGATAAAGAGCAGCGTGATCCCGAGGGGATTGTCCCGGGCAGCAGTGAGGGTGGCACTCAGTGCTGCTCTTCATTCCCAGCTAGGGAAGGTTGCTGCTGGCCTTGTGATTGTCCATCAGTTACCAGAACTTGATATTTATGGGGAAAGGTCACTCAGTCAACACTGAACTGGATTGTTCTCTCTCGCTTTCTTCCTTGTTTTAATGAAGAGAGGAAAATAATACCTCTATTAGTTAAAATGCCAGTGTGGTCAGGAGCCCTGATGGCTTCAGAAGGGAGCAGACCTTGCAGACTGAGCCTGACCAGGATTATTCAGAGCTTCAGGGGGAATCTCTCAGCCCAGGATGAGCTGAGCCCCTCAGGTGACACTGCTCCATCCTTCAGGTTGGGACTGAGGTCCTGCTCCGGCCACAGCCTGTGCTGCAGGAATCCTGGAATGCTTTGGGTGGGAAGGGACCTGAAGGCTCATCCCATCCCTCCCCCTGCCATGGGCAGGGACTCCTTCCCCTCTGCCAGGTTCTCCAAGCCCTGTGCAGCCTGGCCTGGAGCAGCAGAGGCTGGGAATCCATCCCATATTGTTGGTGCAAACCCGCAGCGGAGCAGCACGGGCTCAGCCTGCGACAAAAAGCTGCAAGGCCAGGTCCCTGCTGTCCCCAGGGCTGTGTCCCAGCTCCTGACTCAGCACTTGGCAGCAGCTGCTGTCTGAGTTTCCTCACAGTTTCCGTTTGATCTTGAACTTTCCGATAGCTGGTGGATAAATGTCGCGTCCTGGCCCCGAGGGAAGGGCTGGCTGCTGATGTATTTCAGCAATTCCACAATCTGCTTGTTCAGGAAAGGGGAGCAGCACATGGGAATGTGGGAAACTCCGTCACAGCTTCAGCACTGAGCTGTGGCATTTGTTGAGTTTTCTCCAAATAATCTTTGTAGGCAGCTGTGAGTTTTTTGGGACTCTGTGAGCCTGAAATGTCTCTCGTTGTCCCCCATTTAGGATTTTGGGAACTACCACCTCGGTATCATGTCCTGGATCATCCCTGTCTTTGTTGGGCTCTCGTGCTTTGGGTCTGTCAATGGATCTCTTTTCACTTCTTCCCGGTAGGTTCCTTGCTCAATCCTGTGGGTTTTGTTTACAGGCTGTGCCCAGTTCCTGCTCCTTTGGAGCTCTCCTCCAGAGACTAGCTGTGGGCAGACACAAAGTCTGGAGGGCCTGGAGGCCATGTGGGGAATGCAGGAAGACAAAGTCAGACTTCAAAACCAGATTAAAGGCAACCTTTCAGTGGTCTCAATCTGCTGTTCCTCAGGCAAAGTCCTGGTGAGGTCAATAAACCAGAACCAGACACAGGCTCAGGGCTGCTGAGAAAGTGGCTTTAATGAAAAGCAGAAAGTTGGGAAACTTGAGGGATGAGAATCCCTTGGGAAGGGGAGAAAGGCTGGGCAGGGGCAAGACTAAGATGGTTCTGGCTCTGACACATCCCTGGGTTGCTTGAGGGGTCACTTAATGGCTGTCCCTGGAGAGCAGGATATAAATCCATCCTTCCTGCATTCCCTGGCCATGTCCAGTCTCCCTGGTGAGTCAGGGACTGGTGTTCCAGTCCTGGAGTTCCAGTCCTGCCTCAGAGCTGCCAGGGCTGTGCTCAGGCTGGCCCCATTTGTTGTGTGCTGAGCACAGAGCCCTGCAGGGCTGTGACTGCACCGTGTCCCCTCTCTGTGTCCCCTGCCAGGCTGTTCTTCGTGGGATCCCGAGAGGGGCACCTGCCTTCCATCCTGTCCATGATCCACCCCCGGCTGCTCACCCCCGTCCCGTCCCTCGTGTTTACGGTGAGCCTGGGGCTGGGCTGGGGCATGGAGCAGGGCTGGGATCCCTCTGGAATGGAGCCACAGCCATTCCTGCCTGTGCCCACGGGATGTGGACCCTTCCATCACGTCCTCATTGTCCTCTTCTGTCTTGAATTCTTCCCGTCCCTGGGAGCGTCCAAGGCCAGCCTGGACAAGGCTTGGAGGAACCTGGGATAAGGGAAGGTGTCCCTGCCCATGGCAGGAAGTTGGAACTAGAGGTCCTTTAAGCTTTGAGGTCCTCCCAACCCAAACCATTCCATGATCCTATGAAATGGTTCCAGGTACCAATTGAAAATAACTTAAATAAAAAATAGTCAATGCGATCCCTTTCCTGGCAGGTATTTCCCCTAAATACCCCCATTTAGTGTTGTAACATAGGTGGTTTTGCCTGCTGCCTTTCCTAATGGCCTTTTCCCTGGATTCAGTGTGTCATGACCCTGCTCTATGCCTTCTCCAACAACATCTTCTCAGTCATCAACTTCTTCAGCTTCTTCAACTGGCTGTGTGTGGCCCTGGCCATCATCGGGATGATGTGGCTGCGCTACAAGAAGCCGGAGCTGGAGAGGCCCATCAAGGTGAGCAGGGGATGGGCACTGCCAGGGGAGCCCTGCCCAGCACCAGGGGAGGCTCAGCTGCTGGTCCTGTGTGGAAAAGGGGCTGGGATTGCAGGGAAATGTTGTGTAGTAGCTAAAGGAGGTGTCCCTGCTGCTGAATCCATGCAGGAGCACCAAGAGCTGCCTTGGGGACAGCACAGTGAGGGGGTTCTGGGTGACAGGGACAGGCTTGTGCTGGGATTACTCTCCATGAGTACCAGACAGATCCCAGGCTGTGGGTGTAACTCTCTGTACCCCCGTGGAATTCCCCTAAAATAGTTTTGTGCTCAAGCAGCCGGCCCCGTGCCGAGCTCTGTCCCCGCTGTCCTTGGCCAGCTTGGCAGCCCCGTGTCCCATCTGGGGGGAGGCCAAGATCCTGTCAGCCCCCAGTGCCTCTCCTCCAAGGGCTGTTTTTCCCTCATCCCACACTCGGGTCCATGCCAGGCAGCAGCACCCACAGGGAAACAAATCCACGGGCCTGGATTGGTGCCTTCCCAAAGGGAATCTTTGCTGGCTGTTCCCTTTGGGTTTGGGGTTTTCTTCTCAAAGCTGGGCTGCCCTGCTTGGAGTCCCCTGGGAAACAGCCCCACCTTGTGCTGTGCCTCTGCTGGGTTTGGTGTTTGGTGCTGATGATTTGGATATGGAATTACAGAACTGAGATCCAAAAAGGTGCTGAGAAAGGCTCTTGGCCATGGGGGAACAACAATCCTGTCCCTCCCCAGGCTGGATAAACTCCTGGAAAGCCTCCCCTGGCACATCTCCTAAGCTGTTCCTTGCTCCCTGCCCAGGTGAACATCTGCCTGCCCATCTTCTTCATCCTGGCCTGCCTGTTCCTCATCGCTGTTTCCTTCTGGATGACACCCGTGGAGTGTGGGATTGGCTTTGCCATCATCCTCAGTGGGATCCCCATTTACTACTTCGGGGTCTGGTGGCAAAACAAGCCCAAGTGGATTCTCCAAGCCATCTGTGAGTATCTCCAGAGAGGAGCAGCTTTGGCTCCCAAAAAGTTTCCCAGTGCTATGCTTGCAGCTGGCAGTGCTGGCAGAAGCTGCTCTGGAGGAGCTTCCAAAATCCTGGCTCTGCTCCATTCTTCTTTCATGAGAACAAGTTTGTCCTGGTGATTGCCACGTGTGCCAAGCACCCAAAATGCATCCTGATTTGCAATAACGGCAAAGTTGAGGACCAATACCATGTTTTGGTTGGGTTTTAATCCTGGCAAAGAGGTAGTTAGCAGCAGAGCAGAATTCCCTGCTCCTGAAAAAGCCCAGGGCCAAGCCTTTGCTCAGCAAAGAATCCCTTCCCAGTGGTGTAGGAAGGACTGAGCACAGCTGGCCTCAGTTTGACTGCTGAAACCCCACAGTTAGTCCCAATCCATGGCTTGGGCAGTGCTAGCATTTGGGATCCAGGCAAAGCTTTCCTTGGCACCTCCCTGTGGCAGCAGAGCAGAGGGAAGGGAAGGGAAGCTCCCCTGGATGTTTTCTCTCAGGTTTATCTGCTCCAAGGTTTTCCAGCAGCTGCCACAAGGCCAAGGTGTGTTTGGAGGGATGGAGAGGCTGTGCTTGGCACACAGAACCTCTGCCTCAACAACAGCCCAGAAAGGCAATCCCTGCTGCCCCAGTAACTGAGCTCAGCAGCTCTCCTGCAAGGGCTGACCCAGAAAAGCAGGCAAGGAGAAGTGCCCAGCCTTAGCTGGGTGTTTCATGAGGAAGAAAAAAGCTTTCAGCAGCACTCAGCATTCCTTATTCTTCTTTTCCCCTTGTCTCTCTGTCCCACACTCACTTTTTTATCCTGGGTATTAGGCTCAGTTCCTGGAAAAAACATTTTTGCAATGCCTGGGTGGTAAATTACCATATTCATTGTTTTCCTCCACCAAAGGATTGTAAGAATATTGAAAATATTCTGGGAACAGACAGTGATAATCCTGCAAATGTCCAGTGAGAAACACAGGAACTTAAAATGTGATTTATTGATAGACTGAAGATACCTGATCTGAGCCTCACTTGGTTGTGCTTAGAATTAGTTTTGCCATGCAGGAATATTTTGTGATGTCCAACCACAGAGTGGAGCAGCAGGGGGCAGAGGAGTGTTTGGATGGGTGGGAAAATAAAATTAGCTCAGTTTAGCACTTTATCCTGGGAAATCTGCCCCTGGAATGTCCCTTTGCTCCCAGCTGCCCTGGGCCAGGCAGTGGACAGGGGCCTTTGGGTGGCTTTGTCCTTCAGGAGAGGCTGGGGGCTCACATGGCTTTGGAAGGAAAAGCTTCACCTTGGATTTCCATGCCCATTCCTGAGTCAGTTTTGGCTGCTCACACTCAGAGCATCCACAATCAGCTCCTGTATCAGCAGGCAGGAGAAGCTGTGCCCAGGAGTCCTGGGGCAGGGCAGAGTCCTTGCTGCAGGGGCAGAGCTCCTGCTGTGAGCTCTGGATTCTGGGAATGGAGATGGGAGTGTGTCCTTGTAGGACACGAAAGAAACATGAGACACTCCAAATATTTCAGGAGGCAAAGAGCATAGAAAAAGAAACCTTTATTTTCTAATTCTTACTACCTTTTATAAGGTGTTCCAACACAGATTTAACGTGGTTGGTGAATAGGAACGACACCTCTCTGATCCCATTGGTTAACTAGAGAAACAGCAAAACACCACCCGGGGAAAGATTGTTTTGGGAAAGGAGAGTTGTTTGCCAAGATTGTTTTGAGAAGAAACTTTCTTGAGAAATTTTTCCTTGGNGAATATACATGAAATGTTTCAAGGCTTCAGTTGGACCAGCGTGGGGAGGCAGAGGGCTCAGCCCTTCCCTCATGGCCCCAGGTTTCTGCTGGGGGTGATCCCTGACCTTTCCTTTGCTTTCTCTACAGTCTCTGCCACCGTCCTGTGCCAGAAGCTGATGGAAGTGGTTCCTCAGGAATCCTAGGCAGGAAGAGCAGGGACACTGAGCTCAAGGAAACGCACAAGGTTATTTTGAGATGACACAAGGATCCGACCCCTCACTCCTGAATTCCAGGCACTGGAGCTGCCTCCTGGTGCCACCACAGCCCCAAGGCTCTGCTCACCTCCCTCAGCCCCTCCAGCCCCTCCCAGCCCCACAGAGCAGCCAGAAGAAGTTCTTGGTACGAGCCAGGAGGAGGAATTCCAAAGGGCAGTTGCAGAGGGGTGCTGCCTGTGCCCTGTGTGTGTGTGAGGGCTGTGCTTGGCTCTGGGATCTGCTGGAGCCTGGTTTGAGTGTTCAGAGTGCCTGGGGTGAGGGGCTGGCGCTGCCACAGAGCCCTGGGGGGGTCCTGAGCTGCCTTACCTGGCCCAGGTGGGAGGTGGGAAGCAGAGGTTGGCTGATGTTGGCTCACTCCCCCAAACTCACACCCCCACTGGCAGTGGGACAAGGCAGAGCAGGATCAGTGACATGGAGGGGCCTCATCTGAGTGTCACTGTGTCTCTCAGGGCCCTGCCACCCTTTGGATTTGGATCACCACTCTCAGATCTGAGCCAGCCCTCCAGGATGCTCCTCCCCACAATGCCCATCCCTGGGAATGAGCACTGAGGGGGCAGTTCCTGCTGAGGAACCCAGGAGCTGCACTCAGCAAAAGGCCAAGTCCTTGGCTTGCTCATCCCATGCTTTTCTGTGCCAGGCTCTCATCCAGCACGGGATCAGCAGCTCTGTGCTCTCTCTGCTCATGGCCCTGCTCAGGGAGCCATGTTTGCCCCTGAGGGTGGGGATTGCCCTGGCACATTCCCTGGGCTCTCTCCTGGCACTGCCCCCTCTGTCCTGCTGTTTCCTCTGGAATGTGCCACGGAGATGGGAGCACCTGGGTGTGGGCTGTGGGGAAGGGCAGATGTCCTGGACTGCTGGAGATCATGGAATGGTTTGGGTGGGAAAGGACCTTAAAGCTCATCCAGTGCCACCCCTGCCATGGCAGGGACACCTTCCACTATCCCAGGCTGCTCCAAGTGTCCAGCCTGGCCTTGGACATTCCAGGGATCCAGGGGCAGCCACAGCTGCTCTGGGCACCTGTGCCAGGGCCTCCCCACCTCTGAGTAATGCCAGTGGGTTCTGCTCTGAGGAGCAGGGCCTGGGCCTGACCCTCCTTTGTGCACCAGGTCTGGCTTGGTGAGATCCCACATCACCCTCCTGCTCCAGGAGCAATCCCTGAGCACAATCCATGCTCTGCAGGTGAACTCCTGGTTTGCTGCTGTGGGTGGCACCATCCCACCCCTGAGCACACCCATGATTCCTGTAGTTCCCAGGTAGTCAGCACTGTCCCCTGAGGGACACGTTGGTTTCTGTGGTCCCAAGTGTCACTTTGGAAAGCTGCAGTTCCTGAACCATTTGCTCATTGTGCCTCTGCTCTCTGACATCTCTTGGAACTCTGATCTTCTCCCCACTGGAGCTGCTTTGCTGTCTGTGTTGCAGATCTTTGTGCTCGTGCTTTGTGCTGGTGGCTTGGTGAACTATTTCCCATTTTTTTGTGTAAACTTGGCTGTTGGGGAGCCAGGCTGCCCCGGGAGCTGTGGCTTCCCACCGGATCCATTCTCTTGTAGCAGAGTTCTTTGGGATGAAGGGGCATTAAGGACACCAAGGTACTCACTCAGCCTTTGTCCTGGGAAGTTGTGCAGCACTCCAGCTTGTCTTGGGGCAGGGGCAGCTCCTGCCCAGCTGTGTGGCCGTGTCCAGGTGCAGCTCCACACTCCCACTTTGGCAGCCCCATGTCCTGCTCCGAGGCAGGAACAGGGGAGACAATCAGCTCTTTATTCCATGGCAGCTGGCATGGAGATTCCTCAGTCAGCTCAGTGACAGTGTGGAGATTCCCAGTCCAGCTCAGGTGACAGTGTGGAGATTCCCAGTCCAGCTCAGTGACAGTGTGGAGATTCCCACTCCAGCTCAGTGACAGTGTGGAGATATGTGGAGATTCCCAGTCCAGCTCAGTGACAGTGTGGAGATTCCCAATCCAGCTCAGTGACAGTGTGGATTCCCAATCCAGCTCAGTGACAGTGTGGAGATTCCCAATCCAGCTCAGTGACAGTGTGGATTCCCAATCCAGCTCTCTGGGAGCTGAGTTAATCCATGAGGATTTGCAGCTGCTTTGGGAATATCCAGAGGGCAGAACTCAAGGTTTTTGGCCAGTGCAGTGAATTGGATGCCTGTGGAGAGGCTTTGGCATAAATCAGGTTGTAATCACAAAACCTGAACTCGAGTTTTGGCTCCTTCCAGCTGAAGGCTGAGATGGTTTTGAGCAGTGATGGGAAATCACAGCTCCTGTTCCATGGAGAGGGGACCTCAGTCTGTCACCTGCCACTCCAGCTGCAGGTTTTTTGGGCTGTGAGGTCTCAGGGCAGCTCCTGCAGGGCCTGGGTTCAGCCTGGGGGCTCTCAGTGCCAAAAGCCACCAGCAGAATTCCTTGGGATGCAAAGCAAAGGCATTGGAACCTCAGGCACTCAACCCAAAATCAGCTGGCACCAAGGGCCCTCCCCAGAGAGCTCAGCACTGGGGCCACACCTCCCAAAGCCTGGCTTGGACACGTTGTCCCTCAGGTGATGACCATCACAGTGTCCTCCTGGTGACCCTTTCATGCTGGTTTGAAAGTGGAGCTGTCACATAAAAAATATATTTTAAGCAATTAATGGATTTTAATGAAATCCTTAACTGGCTCGCTTTGCTTTTCGTGCATTTCCATGATGTTTCACTTGCTGCTGAAGATCTGCCTCTTGTACTAACCTGAGCCTCTGGCACTGACCCCACATTCCTGGGGATCTCATCAGCATCTCCTTGGCAATAGAGGTTTAGGACAAAACTGAACCAGGTACCAGCACAGAGCCACAAAAAGGCTGAATTTGTTCAGCCACAGCTCACATCTCAAAGTTTATCTGCCACAAAGCTGATTCCTTTCACCCTGGAGCCATTGATTCCCCCATAGCTGCCCTCCACCAGAACTTGGGGATGCAGCTGGAAGAGCCTGGGTTGGTTTCTCCTGGAGGTTTGGGAGATAATGAGGGAAGGGGTAAAACTGAATTTCATTTTAGAAAGAAAAGACAAAAAGTGTCTCCAATCATGGGCATGGCTGCCACAGCCTCTGCTGTCCAGCCTGGCAGCTTTTCCCTTGGATCAGCAACATCTGCCCTCAGCCTGGGCTGCTCTGATGGATTTGGGTATGGAAAAGGGAGTGTTCCTCCCTGGGAAAGACCTCCTTGCTGCTTGTGTTCCTCAAACATGGAGTGAGATGTGTCAGGGAGGGCAGGGGGACCAGCAGAGAGTTCCCAGAGTTTCCCATCCTTCCCTGGAGGTGGATTTTCCCTGTTGTTTCTCTCCTGTGCCTGTGGTCAGTCACGGAGGGAGATGAACCCTCCCCATGAGGACCCTGCAAGCACAGTGACCTAAAGGAGGTTCCACAGGGATCTGTTCCATGGACAGCTCCCTGCCAGTGCAGCTGGAGCTGTTCTGTCCCTGGAATTGAGGTTGGAGAAGACCCTGAAGGTCAGGGAGCTGTGCCACAGCCATCCCGTGCTCCCTGAGCTCACCCCAGCCTGCAGTTCTTGCTCCTCTCCAGTTGTTTTTTTGAGTTCAGGCTCCCAGGCTGGCAGTTGTTTGGGGTGTTCACGGAATTGCATCCTGCAGGGATTGCTGAACACAGCAGGAGCTGCTGGCCAGGCACTTCCATACCCGTTGGGTTCCTCTTTCTGAAGGAACCCTTCCTCCAGCTGGGAGGGGAACCAGCTGAACCCTGCAGAAACCAGGGGGGTTTATGTCATCCTGGTGGATTTTTAATGACTTTTTTTTTTTTAAAACTTCCTGTAGAATTTGCAGTGTTTTCCATCTCAGACACCGTGTTCTGGTAAACAGGCTTTTGTTTGGAACGGCCCCCTCGGTGGCCACGGAGTTCAAAGGGACTCTGACACACTTGAACAAACTTTAAAGGCCCTTGAGCTGGATTGAAACTCCTGGGAAGTGGCTTTGTTGTTGTCCAAGTCCTCTCCCAGTGGGTGGCTCAGGCAAGGGAATAAATTGGGCTCCTCCAGGGGCTGCTCCACGGTGGGTCTGGGCAGAGGCAGTGGGGCTGTGAGTTCCCAGCCCTGGAGAGAGATTCCCAGGGGCTGAGCCCTGCTCTGGCAGCAGGGAATCCCAGGGAATGCTTCCCCCCAGTCTGGGAAGGTACCTGTGCCTTCAGCTCCTGGGCTTTCATAGAAAACAAAATTCCCAAACAGATCCAGGAGGAAACTGCCAAATGTTGTCCTTGCACAACACTCTGGCTGCTGGGGGCTGTTCCCGTGGGATGCCAGCCTCCCTCCACCCACTGTGCAACCTCATGGCATGGAATTGGGAAAGGGCTGGAACAGAGCAGCTCCTGGAGTTGGGAAAGGGCAGCCCCAGGGCCAGGCGGCTCCAGGCTGGTGCTGAGCTCTGGCTGTGACCCCAGGGATTGAATCCCAGCCTTGTGCCAGCCCTGGGAGCATCCCCAGCTCTGGGATGAGCCAGAGCCAGCCACGCTTGGCTGCCAAGCAGGGAGATCCCTGCTGGGATGGGAATCTGCTCCTGTATCCCTGCAGGGATGGGAATCTGCTTCTTCATCTCTGCAGGGATGGGAATCTGCTTCTTCATCTCTGCAGGGATGGGAATCTGCTCCTGTATCCCTGCAGGGATGGGAATCTGCTCTTTATCCCTGCAGGGATTGGGAATCTGCTCCCTCATCCTGCCAGGACATCAATCTGCTCCTGTATTCCTGCAGGGATGGGAATCTGCTCCTTCATTCCTGCAGGGATGGGAATCTGCTCGCTCATCTCTGCAGGGATGGGAATCTGCTCCTTTATCCCTGCAGGAATAAGAATCTGCTCCTTCATCCCTGCAGGGATGGGAATCTGCTCCCTTGTTCCTGCAGGGATGGGAATCTGCTCCCTTATTCCTGAAGGGATGGGAATCTCCTTCTTCATCCCTGCAGGGATGGGAATCTGCTCCCTTATCCCTGCAGGGATGGGAATCTGCTCCTGTATCCCTGCAGGGATGGGAATCTGCTCCTGTATCCCTGCAGGGATGGGAATCTGCTCCCTCATCCCTGCCAGGACATCCCAGGAGTTACACCCAGGACCGTGCTGGGTTTTTCTGGGCTTGAGTTCTTCTCAGCTGGAACTGGAGCTGGAGCTGGGTTGGGAATGTGTGGGGGATGCTGCTGGTGCAGCCAGGAGTTCCCAGTTTGATGATGCCGTGGTAGGAAATGCGCCTCGGGGTCGGTGATCCCGAAGGATCCCATATCCACAGGATTATTCCATGCTCTCCCCACCCCATTCCTTGCCTGAGAAGGGGTGTTGCTTTCTCCAGCTGTGGAAGGGGTAATGAGTAAAAAATAAAAAAAGTATTTTTTTAAACACTGAATTAATTTCTAAACTGCCTAAAAGAGACTTTATAGCTACACCTGAGTTCTCCCTGAGGGCTGATGCTCAGCCTGGCACAGGGATTCTCCCCATCCCAAGGTCTGGCTGTGCTGGGATCAACGTCAGACACGGGGAAAAATCCCTGATTTGTTCAGAGGACAGGGAGAGGTCCAAGTCCCACCAAAATCCTTGGAGAGGGAGGATTTTGAGTGGTTCCCAGACCTTGCCCCCATCCTCAGAACAGAGGGAGGGTGACCTTCACTCCTGGTGAAGAATCTGACTTTTCAGAGACTTTGCTTTGTATTTTTGTTGGGTTTTTTTTAAACACAGAAAAATAAAAAAAAAAGAAGCTCTGAACACACACAAGAAAACCTAGACCTGATTTACGATTTTGTTACATTTGATTGCTTTAAAAAAAACCTGTTTTACTAATTTAAATATTGCTGTAGATGACACTCTATTTATTTGAAAGGGGTAAATATCTTATAGTCTTAATTCTCTTCTCCAGTAAGCGCTGTGTATTCCCAACGTTTGTGTTCCTGGCAGCGCAGCAGTTCCACTGACTGAGGGCTGGGCAGCCAGCAGCTCCTGAACCCAATGGCCTTGGACAACAAGATGTTCTCCTGCAATGTTTTTGGTTTTTGTTTTGGTTTGTAGTATTTCATGATTCTTTTATGTCCGTGGTTTTAACAAATCTGTTCAATGTTCGGGTTGTTCTATGTTTTGGGTCGTTTTGTTTTGTTTTTTTAACAAAAGAAAGCTGAATTACAATGCTCTCGTTGCTGGTCTTTGCCTCGAAAATTTTTCTTTATCCGTGATTATCCCACACCGATCAGCACCTGGATTTCCAAGTATTCCTTTTGCAGCATCCGTGCCTCCATCTCCAGCCTCCTTTTTAAAATTCTAGTTGATTTTCCTGAGGTTCAAACTAAGGGAATGGGAAAGTGGGAGAGCTTTGGGCAGGAGGAGGGAGCAGAGGAGGAATATCCCAATTCCCAGTGTGTGCCCATGGTTTTGTGCAGCAAAAGGAATGCCCAGCAGTAGGAAGGGACCAAGTTTTTATGGGAAAAGTGCTGCAATTCCTCTTCCCTGTCCATTCCAGGCTGTAGGAGAGGATGTTCCAGTGGAGCAGGAGAGGACCTGGACACCCAACACAGGCAGGAAGTGTCTGCACCCCTGGGGCTGTGCTCAGACCACTTTGTGCATTCAATTCAACCAGCACAGATAAAAGGGTTTGTTCTGGACTGCAGGGACACTGTGAGTGCAGGGAAACCTGGGCTGGGGTCACACCTCCTGCTCCAGCAGCCCCTAAAGATCCCCATTGCTGGTCTCCCCTAAAGATCTCCACTGTTGGTGTCCCCTAAAGATCTCCATTGTTGGTGTCCCCTAAAGATCTCCACTGTGGGTGTCCCCTAAAGATCCCCACTGTTGGCTGCTGCAGACGGGCCCTGGGGCTCCTGGCTCCTCCCCAGGTGACCTTTCCTTGGTGCCACTGTGCCCTCCCAGGCTCATGGGATGCTTTGGGTAGGAAATGACCTTAAAGCTCATCTTGTTCCCACTATCCCAGGGTGCTCCAAGCCCCTTCCAAGCTGGCTTTGGACACTGCCAGGGATGGAGCAGCCAAACTCCTCCAGAGAATGGATGTGGATTCCTCAGTGGGCAGAGGAAGCCTCCTGAGGGCTTTTCCTGGGAAGGACTCCTGGGATGGGAGCCACATGTGGCCCCAGCACTGTCCAGACACGTCCCCAGTGTCACTGGGGCTCTTGTGGCTGCTGGGCTTTGTCCCAGGGGCTGGAGGTGATGGGAGAGGGCAGGCGTGGGAACACATCCCTCATGGGGCTGACATTTTCCCACCCTCTGAGCAGAGCCAGGATTATTTTTCTCCCCAAAGCCAGGAGCTCCTGTGTGGGAGGGCCACCAAGGCAGGGTGAGCCCTTGGAGCAGCAGGTGGGAATGTCCCAGGACTGGAGGGAATTGGAAAAACCATAAAAGTGTTGTTGCTTTGAAGATTTGTGTGGAAGATGAAAGGCCCTAAATCTGTTTGGGTTGGGAAGAAGCCACTGGAGGGTGGGGTGTGACATGGGCTAGGAACAGCTTCAAGGGTGCACAGATAAATCAAAACAAGGAGCTGACAGGGAATTGTGGCTGGAACTAATAAAGGGATCCTTGGAGGGAAATAAATTCATCCAGTGAAAACGAGCTCCAGGTATGAGGGAAATTGGAGAAAAGGAGAATTGATGTTGACAAACTTCCTTGCAGCAAAATAACACCCAGCAACAAAACTGTTCTTTTAATATTGAGGCAATGGAACTGCCTGAAGAGGTTTTTTTAAAACATTTTTTAAAGGAGTTGCTGATTTTAACCTGCAAAGACATGAAATAAAGGTGTGTCTCCAGCTGATTTTACTGGAGATTTATTTTTATTTAATTAATTTATTTTTTAGGTGTCAGAGCTCAGCAGCACAGGATTTTTGGAAAAGTGGGTGGTAGAGATTTTTAACAAAAGGATGTCTCCAACCCCCTGATTCCAGAGCTTCAAATGTAACAGGGATTTTTTTACAGATCCCTATAAGGTTTTTTTTCCCCTGTATAATTCCTGGAGATGCAAATTTCCTGCCTGTCTTGGACTGCAATTCTCCCAGCTGGGGATGGGTGGCACAGGAAACATCGGGGTGGGCAGGAGGGAGCTGGAAATCCATGGAAAGCACCATTGTTCCTGGCTGTGCCTCAGTTTCCCCTGCTGAGAAAGGTCTGGCTCATCTTCCCAGCACAGACTGAAAGCTCTGTCTCAATCAGCTGGGGCAACAAATGCTGGAAATTCCCCTGCTCTTCATCCAAGCCGCACAAGGGGAAAGATGAATCCACATTTGGATCCCTCCATGGAATTAGAGACCAGGGAAGCAAGAAATGGCAATTCCTCTTGCCTGAGCCTCTTTCCTGATGTAATTAATGTGTGTCCTGGGGTGCCCATGCAGGACCCTGTCCCCAAAAAGCAGTTTGCAGCCAAGGTTTGCTGGGAAAATGTCCCTGTAGCCTTAGGCCTGTGCAATCCATGCCTTGGAGCCCCTGGTCCTGCATTTGGGGGAGCTGAATCCCATCATCCATGTGAGATTTATCCCTGTGCCAGCACCTGGAGCTGTGGCAGCCAGCAAAGAGCTGGGATGGAGCTGGGAAGGCACCAGGAGTGAGGGACAGTGCCCAAGAGATGGGACCAGGCAGGGTGACACACGATGTAGGGAAAAGAATTCTTTTTTTATCAAGAGCTCTTTCCAACACCTCCTTCTGGAAGTGATTCCCCACCTCCCTCTGCAGCCAGGGCAGCAGCTCTGGGATGTCCAGCTTGAGGATCCCACCCTGCTCTCCCAGTTCTTCTGCAGGAGCTGCCATCACTGTGTCCCTCAGAGTGACAGGGACACACAGAGGACACAGAGCCACCGTGGTGGGGGAAGGTGGTTTGGCCTGGGCTGCCTCCTTCCTTTTATCACAGAATCATGGAATGGTTGGGATTAAAGCTCACCCAATTCCACGGGCAGCTCCCACTCCACGTGTCTGCATCGTGCCAGCACCACCAGGGACCTCTCCAGGGACTGTCACAGCATCAGGTGACAAATCCTGCAGCCTCCAGAGCAGCCCAGAATTATCCCCAAAATGAGCGACAGCCATCAAAGGCACCGAGCCCTGTGCCAGGAGCAAATCCTTGGGATGTTGCAATATCCCTGGAGTGTGGTGTGCTCCACTCTGGAGCTGTTCCCTGGCTGCTTTTCCATCTCCCTGGGCCTGGCTCTGGGTTTCAGGGAGCTGATTTCTGCTCTGACTTGCCCGGGAGAAGCAGGGGCTGCCCCTCTCCTGCACTTGTGTAACCAGCAGGAGCTGCAGGGCAGGAGCCTCATCCTTGGGGCTTCACAGAGCTCCAAAAATCAGGTCTGGGCACCTCAGGAATTCGGGAGGTTTGTGGGGCAATGAGCTGCTGCTGCACGTTGGATCTGGGAGCAGAAAGGCACCAGCTCAGCTAAAAGACAAAGGAAATGCCTGCAGGGGCTGTGTGTGTGCCAGCAGCAGGGTGGGGGTGAAGCTGCTGCGATTTCAGCCCTGCCAGGCTCTGGGAGGGGGAGAATATCCCAAACACACCTGGGGCCTGGGAGGGCCTGAAGGAGATTCCTGCTGGCCTCGACTTCCAGCAGCCAAAAGGCACCAGGGCAAAAATTGCTCTTGCTGGCCACGGTTTTTTCCTTGGGGAGATTTAGGGATGGAGAAATCCTTTTGTCCCCTTGCTTATATTTGTTTTCTTCATGTACCTCTAATACTTCCTAGAAGAACCAGAAGCCTGGTATTACCTAAACCCTGGAATCCTTCTGGGGAAGATGAAGCTGAAGGTTTTGGGGTTGTCCCAGCAGAGGTTGGGTGCTGTGGCCAAGGCTGTGCCCAGGGCTCAGATTCCATAAATCCCCCATGGCCAGGCCTGGCACAAATCCCTGCCAGCTCCTGTGGCAGGCACTGGAAGCTGCCTGCGAGTCCCTGGGGTGTGGGCAGTGCTGGGCAGAGCTGGAGCAAGGGCAAAGCCAGCAGGGACACCAAAGGAAGTGCTGAAGCTGCTGGGCACTGCCACCTTCTCCTGCATGTTTGGAGGCAGCTGGGCCTTGAAATGATATTCCTGGTGAACTGCAGGGCTGAGCTCCTGCTGGGGGCTGCAGTCTCCTGTCTGTCTGTCTGTCTGTGTGTCTGTCTGTGTGTCCACAGCCCTGCTCCTGCTAAATGAGATTTATCCCTGTGCCAGCACTGGGTTTGCATTAGAGGAAAAGAAAAAAACAAAACCATAATCCAGGCTGACAAATTTGCCTGAAATAGGCTTTGCAAAGAGGCCCTGGCTCCCCACGATGTAAAGGCTTTAAGCTCTCACATGATGGCTCAGGCTGGGCAATTCCTGCAGGAATCAGCTCTGGGCAGCCCATTCCCAGGGGAGAGCAGCATCCTGGGCAAGCAGCTGCATGGAAAGGTCTGGGCTCTTAACTGGGGACTCCTTCCACAGGCAGAGGCAATAATGGATTCAAAATAAAACTCACAGCTCACAGAAGGAAGTCACCTTAAGCCACAATAATCCCAGTGTATGCCAGACCTCTGAATAATCAAAAATTACTCTTTCTGGCCAGAGGAGGAACATTTGGGGTTGGAAAATCCTTTTGTCCCCTTGTTTATGTTTGTTTTCTTCAGGTACCTCTAGTATTTTCTAGAAAAACCAGAAGCCAGGTATTACCTAATTAGCAATCCTGCAAGCCTCAGACCGTTCTCTCTTTATCTTCCACGTTTAATTAAAATTAACAGAAATTGAAGCAAAATTAGCCTTTCTCCTAGTACCCTGTGGAATTTCTGAGCAGGTGCTATCACTGCTGGGCAAAGGTTAAACAGGTTTTTGTCTGTTTTATTCACGAGAGCAAATCTGAGAGAAGCTCCTGTACCCAAGGCAAACAAGATAAGCCCACAAATCCTGCAAAATATTCTCCCTGGGATTTACTTCTCGCTGTGTGGGCCAAATACCATCTGGATTTCTCTCCTGCCCTCCACAGAGGAAAATCAGCCTGAAAAAAGCACTTTGACACCCTCCTCATTCTGGCCACAGGCTTGCAGCATCCTCAGGGACTGATGCAAGATCCTGCCAAGGGCTGTTGCACCAGAAAAAAGCAGCAGGCATCAGTTGTCTCTGCCTTGTTTCCCCCCAAAATTGCAGATTCTTCTTCCTTCCTTTTTTTCTTTTGGAGGAAAGGGGCCTCCAGCCACGAGGCTGCTGAGTGCAGAGGTGTCTGGGGAAGAAGATTCCCTCAGGACCAGAATTTATGGCAACTCTTGGATTTCCCCAGCTGCCTGTTGTGGCCTGCTCTCCACTGGGAAAAAGGCTCCAGCCTGGAGCCTTTGGCTGCTGCAGCTCTGTTGATTCATGCAGGGGATTAGGCAGGGAAGGATGCTTTCATTTGATTCTCCTTGGCTTCATGAAATGAATTCCAGCTTTTCTGTGGAGCTGCTTTGTGTGCCACAGCCTGGCAGGCGCCAGGCCTGACCCTGCAAGGATCACTGAGGGCTGATCTGCTCCATCCTCATCCCCAAAATCCTCTTGGGATGGGGATCCACCTCCCTGATGGAGATGGAGGAGACTCTGAGGACACAACAAGGACAAAATGAATCTCAGGGGTGGTTGGCTCCAGCCAGCTGTGACAGAAACAGGGCCTGGGACCAGATGTGGAATTGGAGACAAAGAGGAAAATTGACCTGCATGGAAAAAGGGATTTGATCCTACAAAGAGAAAAAGGAAGATTCCCTGCTGGGTGTGTGGTTTGGTGGTGGACAGGAGGAAGAAATCCCTGTGCACAGAACCCCAGAGGAGTGATGGGGAACACTGAGCCACCACCTTTGGATGGCAGCACCTTGGGGAGTGGAAGGCTCTGGATGCAGCTGCTCCAAGGCTGACCCAGCCTGCCCACAGCACCTGGCTGAGGTTCCCATGTTTTCCTGGGGCTGGAGGGGTTTGTGAGGGTGCAGGCAGAGCTTTGGCTGTGCCTGACTCACTGCCTCTCCCCAATAAAGATCCAGCAGCCTGTGCAAACCCCGCTGCCCTGCGGCTGCAGGGGATAAAGGTGAGGGATTTGGGAGGAATGAGGCCAGCACCAGCCCATGCCTGCCTCCAGCTGAGCCCTTCTCCAGGCAAGTCTGTGCCTGGGCAGAGCTGCAGCCTCTCCTCACAGCTGCTCTGCCCTTCAGAGCATCACTGGTTGTGATATTTGTGTGATATTCATCAATTCCCACTGATCAAACCTTCCTGGAGATTCTCCAATGGATGTCCCACAGCAGTGCCACATGGAAGGACTCACTGCCCTGTGTGGGCTGGGCAGCTTCTTGATTTCATTTTTTCCTGAAATATCCAAATTTTTCCGTGGAGTGGCATCTCCCAGTGCCACAAGTGAGCAGGAGGTGCCTGTCCATGAAAGCAGAGGGCAGTGGGCAGCTGGCATGGCACAAACACATTCCCTGTGTCCTCCTCTGCCAGGGGCCTGTCCTGGACTCTCAGGGAAATCACAGGGAAAAGCAATTTTATAAAATCCAGGCTTGGACTTCAATGATCCTTCAGGATTCCTTCCAATTCAGGATATTCTGGGACTCTTCCATGGGAGTGTAACCCACCACTCCTGCTGGCTGCTGTGGGGACAGCCTGGGAGAGAGGAATAACCCCCTCATGGACACCCTGCAGCCCCCCAGCCCCAGGGACTCGGCCACAACTCCAACCCCAATCCCTCCCAGGCTGCTTGTCCCCAAAATGTGCTGGGTTACCCTGTGGGAAGAGTGAAGCTGTGCCAGGTGCCAGGAGCCACCATAGAAACCCCGTTTGCACTCCCAGCAATGCCAGGCAGAGCTGCCCAGCAGGGAGCTCAGCAAATATTGGTTTTCCAAAGGGATCTGATTCCCACCTGCCTCCTCAGTGGGATCAATGAGGGGTGGTGGCTCAGGCTGTTGTTCACGTGGTCACCATGAAACTCCTGCTTTCCCTGCAGGCAGCACAGAAACCCCCAGCTGTGACTGTCCCTGACACCTGGGGCTGTTCCTGTGTCACTCTGTCTCTTCCAGGAACAGAAATGACATCTCAGGGCAGGAAACCAAGATGGTTATTTTCAGAGAGAACAGGATGGAAACACAACCGGGGCTGCAGGTTCAAATTAGACCTTTTCTTCCAAAACTGAGTCAGTGATAGAGAGATATGAGACAATCACCTGTTACATCACGTCTGTAAAAACACCCTGAGAGTGTTCAGGAGTGGATGTGAAGTCATCTTTTGAAATGTAAATTGCTGGAGTTTGAATCCATCCGGGCAGTCATGCAGGAGCAGCGTTGGGAGGAGGTGAGGAGCTCTGTAGAAGACACTCTGTGTTCTGCTGGAAGGAAAAGTTTTATTTACATTTCACCGTCCCTAAATTGCCACCCATCCCTCGAGGTTCTGCTGAGACTTTGGGGGTTCACAGGGAAGGGGGAGAAAGAGGAAATTCAATATCATTTTAGCCATGGGGAAGAGCTCTCCCATGACTCCTGCACTGACCCCACCACAGCAGCTCCTCCTCCTGCAGGTTAATGCCTTAGGAGAACATTCCTGCTCAGGAGAGTGGTTAACACACCCACTTGTACCTTTTTAAGCCTCTGAGAATGAACAAATATTTTCTTTCTTTTTGCAAAACCACAAGGAATCTTGCCAGGGTCATCGTTTCCTGGGGGTAAACGCTGAGCAAGATAAGAGATGTAAGGAGTTATCTCTGCTGAGGGGCTCAGGGAACCAGACTGAACTGGAGCAGAACTCACCAAATCCTCCCCAGGGCCTTGCTCTGGCTGGTAAAACCTCGTCAAGTGCCTGGACAGCAGCAGGTAGGGCAGGAAATCCATCATCTGATCCCAAAGGCTGTCACAGCACCACCAGGAAAAGCAGTGCCAAGCACTTGTGGAAAAACCTGCTCACCTATCAGGCCAGGCTCAGCGGGTTGCTGTGGAGATAAACCAGAATTAATGCCATCAGCATTGTTGTCAGGGCTGAGGGAGGTAAAAAATCAAACCCTGAGGGTCAGGCCCTGTCCTTTACCTCCTCGGATGAAAGCTGGGCACGGCAGGACAGGAGAAATGATCCAGATCCACCCTTTCCACAGAACAGGTTGATTCCCTCCAACCCTCTTTGAGAGGGGCTTAGACACAGCTCTGAAAATTCCACTCAGTCTCTTCTCATGTCTCACTGTGCTGGAACTCAGTGATTTTTTTTTTCTGTGATGTTTAAATTAAACCTTTTTGTGGTAATCTATAAGAAATTGTCCTCACCCTCCCTGCCATGAGATTGCTCCCCCTGAACACAGGTGAGCCACGGAGCTCAGGTTCCTACGGCTCCCTCAGGAAGTGGCAGAGGAAAATCGGTGCTGCAGAACCCCTGAATCAGGGCATTTATTCCTGGATTGCAACAAAATCCAGCAGGACACCCAACCCTGCCCTGCCCTGCCCAGCCTGGCTGTTCTCACTGCTGATTCCACCTGCCCCCAGCACTTCCTTCCCCATCCAAGGGAAACATCTCTAAAATGTTCTCAGCCCTGTGAGGAAGGGTTTGTGCTGGGAACTGAGCGTTGGCTCTGAGATGTCAATACAGCATTTAAGGTTATTTTTAAGTGAATTTGTATCTGCTTTCTGAGGGCAAACTCTGGTGAGAACTGTTGCCAGTCCTCTGCAGGACCACTGCAGGCTCTGCTCTCGGGTGTATCCCAAAAAACAGCCCTGGGTTCTCTGGAGATGCTGTATCCCAAAAACCAGCCCTGGGTTCTCTGGAGATGCTGTATCCCAAAAAACAGCCCTGGGCTGTGCAGGCACCTCATGACAGAACAAGGTGTCCCTGAATGTCCTTGGACACGTTCTCAGCAAAAACATGGGATTAATAGTGGAAGTACTTTCTCCACTGCAGAATTCCTGAGGACGTCCTGAAGCTGGAGAAACTGAAATACAAAGGATTTCTCCATCTGAACATGCTTTGCTCACTGGAGAACACTTCCCTGACAGCTTCCTGGAGCAGGGAGATCGGCATCCTTGAATCCCGGGCTGTGCCTGGAGCCGGGATATCCACATCCCTGAATTCATGGCTGTGCTGAAGCCGGGATATCCTCATCCCTGAATCCAGGGCTGTGCCTGGAGCCAGGGCATCCACATCCCGGGATATCCACATCCCTGAATCCAGGGCTGTGCCTGGAGCCGGGATATCCACATCCCAGGATATCCACATCCCTGAATATCCTCATCCCTGAATCCAGGGCTGTGCCTGGAGCTGGGATATCCACATCCCTGAATATCCTCAACCCTGAATATCCTCATCCCTGAATATCCTCATCCCTGAATCCAGGGCTGTGCCTGGAGC
>VXBB01012048.1:98911-116404 GCA_013399915.1 Illadopsis cleaveri
TTTTTACAGGAGGATCTTGAAGCCCTGATAGCAGAATTCCAGAGTCTGGATGCTAAAAAGACCCAAGTGATTGAGTCATCCTGCCCACCCCCCTCACCCAGGTGAGAGCTTGTGTGAGGTTTTGGCTGCCACTTGTAGAGCAGTTGGGGGTGCTTTTTTAATAGAATTTATTTATGTGAAGTTATTTCCCAAGAGTGGAAAGTACAGCTGATATCTGGAGTTATGAAAACACCTGGCATACTGAATTCATGGTTAAAAAGAGACCAAAAGCCTTTTTTTGGGCATCAAAATCCACTTTTTAAGCACCTCATCAGCACAAGAGAGGCAAAGCAGGGTTAGATTTCAGGGCTTTGAGGGAAAATAAAAGGAAGTTTTGTATTTGGACTAGAGGGCTGAAGGGAATTCAGAGGGAAAAGGATGTGTCATGAGGCAAAAACTATTTAGTTAAGTGGGGTTCACAAATTTGGGGTATTCAGGAGAGCTGTGACCAGCAGCAAGTGCAGAATAATGACACAGATAAATGGAGAGGAGACAGCCCTGTGTTCTGTGCCCTCATAAAAGTAATTTTTGTTCCTGCCACCCCAGCATTAAAATTCAGGAGCTCACGTCAAAGGGGGAGTTAAATCACAGAGGAACGTGTGCTCCTGAAATAGGAGAGCCTCTCAGACAGTGCCCAATTCATCTTGCTGGAAGTTTTGGAAGAAATTAATTTCTTTGGAGAAGTTTTTTAGCCCTGGGGTGAACATCACAGCGGGGTGATTTGGCAGATGATGGAGAGACCTTTGTGGCTGGAGGGCAGAGGTGCTGGTGCCTGAGTTTAAGGCTCCAAGGTTCAGGGTTTTCACATCTTTTTTTTTTCCATCCTCTTTTTTTCTTTCAGGCTGAACTGCTCCCTCTGTGCTCACCCCGAGAGAGATGAGCTGATCCTTTTTGGAGGTGAATATTTCAATGGCCAAAAAGTAATGTATACTTCATTTCCTTCTCCTTTATCTCCCCCCCTCCCTCCTTTTCCTGTAATTTGCACGGGTCTCATTTGAAGGGAAATTCAAGGCAGAGTCATAAAATATGTATTTGTCCCTGAATGAGAGCAAAATAGCCTTTTAATTCTGCCATGGCTGTGTCTCAGGGCTGAGCAGTTGGCAGGAAGGAGACACGCTGGAACCCATTAAGGAGTCAGAGTGATTGTCTCAGCATCAATATTTCAGGGCTTCATAATTTTCTCCAGACTTAATTGTAGCCATATCTGCCCCTCATTTGGGATAACTCGTGAAGAATCTCTTCCACTTCTCAAAACAAGATATTTCTGCACCTTTGCTGCTGGCTGCCTTGGAGATGGGAGCAGCAGCAAATTACTGCACTCAGGAATACTCTTTTTCCCTGAATTTCTGCAGCTTGCAGGTGGTTGTTGTGCTCCTGGAGGCAAACTCTGGAAAACTCCAGCCTGGCAGTGATGTTTGGCCACCTCAGAGTTACCCAGTGTGATGAGCTGAACTAATTCTGCTTTTTTTTTTTACCCCCTGGAGCTGTTCTTTGCTCTGGAATTGAGCAGCTTTAACCTGAACCTCTGTGTTCAGCTCCAGCTTTTTAAATCCTCATCTCTCAAGCTGTCACCAAAGGGTTTGGGAAAGAACATTCCAGCCCAGAGGAAGAGTTGCTGCCTTCCCCATGCAGTGCAGGAGCTCGTTGTCCTCCTTCCCTGCCTGCTGAGGGGGTTTTGCTTTGCAATTTTCACCCCAATGCAGAGCTGAGCTGTGCTGCTGTTCCCTCTCACAGACCTACCTGTACAATGAGCTGTACATTTACCACATCAGGAAGAACAGCTGGGCCAAGCTGGACATCCCCAACCCACCCCCGAGGCGTTGTGCTCACCAGGTAAAGCTCTGGCTGCCACAGCAGCAGCTGGGATTGTTCTGAACATGATTTGGGAGGAGGGTTTGAATTTTTTCACCTCCTCTGAGAGTTTCTTGCCTCTCTTTGTTCTCCTCATAACTGACTGCCAGTGGTGTCACTTCAGCTTTTGTGCTCGGACCTGTCTGAGGTGCTCTGGGCACTGGGTGTCCTCTGGCAGTGTCCAGTGTGAAATGGAGATTTGGGGTTGTATCTGTTGGTATCAGAACTCAAGCAGAGCCAGGGGAGAGATTTCCTCTTCAGGAATGAATTCTCTTTGCTGCATTGTACAAGGACCAGCTCAGATCCATAATCCCAGGGGGGCCCTGAATTTTCAGACTGGTATTTGACCAAAGTCCACTGTTCCCTTCATGGCCACATCCCTACATCCATGAACATCCCAGATACTGCCACTGCTGCCAGCAGGGAGCACTTGGGCTCTTCTCCACCCCTCTGCACATCCAGGTCACTGCCTGCTCGTGAGGGTAAAGCATTTGGGTTTGTTTACTTCATGTGAACACCTGCACAGCAGAACCTGGACCAAAGACTTGTATTTTTTGCAGGTCTTTGGCCCTCACCAGCTGATAGATTTTCTTACCTGCTGCAGCCAGTGGGTGACTGGTGCCTTCCCAAAGCTGCCATACAGGATGTGAATGTCCTTTTCCTACCCATCCCAAAGCTCCCTGGTAAGATCCAACATCCCAGTTAGGTTCATATCCCTTTGTTACTAAGTGCCAGGCCTGCTCCAAGCTGTGTACCCTTGAATTGAAAGATTCTGACTTGATTTTGGGGCTGCTTTGTGTTGTTTAAAATCGAGCTTGGTTTCAGAGGCCACATTCCAGTAGCCAGCAGGTGGCTGTCGAGCAGCTCAGTCCAAAGGGAGCAGCTCAGGAGCTGCAGCTGGATTACTACAACAATAAACTGAGGAGTCCTGCTTCAGCAGTGTTTTCTGTCTGATAATTAATTATGGTTTTACAGGAGACACTTCAGCCTCAGGAGCTGACTGCCTTGTCTTACCTTGTGGCTTTACATTTAATGCATAGCTCAGAGTTAAACAGAAGTGTGTCTGTGGGTGCCAGCTGCATGTTTTCAGTTTTGTCATCCCTGTCTCTGACACACAATCCACTGTTGGAGTTGAGGTGAGAGGAGCTCTGGGCAGGTGTTGGCAGTTGTTCAAGGAAAAGCTTTGGTTTTGTCATGGATTTCAAGCCAGCTCTTGGAAATGTCACCCACAAGTATGAGCAGGCTGTTGCATAAACCTTCCCTTTAAGCTTTTAAGCACTGGATGCCCATGGAATTCAGGCACACATCCCCTTTGTTTAGGTAACTTCATGTTCCCACAAATCCTGCCTGAAAGCACACCCTGCATTTTCTTACTTAATCATTTCATGTTTGGGCTGGTTTATGGCAGGGCATGGTCCTGTGTGGGGCTAAAAATCTTTTTTTTTTTGCTGGGAATGAAGCCTTGTGAGGAAAGAGATCATTATCCCAATGTTGAGCTGTGATGGGTACCCTGGAGAAAACACAAATTGAAATTTGCACAGCCACAGCATTTCTTGGGATTCCTTCCTTCTTCCTTGGTCCTAACACAGATGATTTTAGTGAAGTGGAGTCTTGTTCTTCTCCCTGCTTTTAACTTGTATCTTGTATGCCAGAGGTGTTTTGGTGCTGCTGTGTGCAAAAAAATATGAAAACCCCTGTCTGCTACAACACAATCAAAGCAGTAACAGCCTCTCCTCTTGTCCAGATGTTGCACATTTCCTTCTCTATTTGAGGTTTTTTTGTTGTTGTTTGTTTGGGGTTTTTTGGGGTTTTTTGGGGGTTTTTTTTTTTTGTTTTCTTTCTTTCATCTGTTTGGTTTTGAACAGAGACAGTTGAACAATTTTCGTTACGTTAATCCCAAGATGTTTCCTGGGACATTTGGAACTTCCCACAGGAGGTGGGAAGAGCCCAGCTCCTTGGCCAGCTTTCCCTTGCTCTGGGGAAGGAAGGTGTGCTAAACCATGAGCACCTTTTAATCCAGATTCTCCTTCCTTCAGCCCCACAGAGCTGCTGCTGTTCCCTGAGATTTGGAGCTTTGTGCTTGGCCAGGGGAGGTTCTGTGCCTGCTTTTGGAACCCTGCTCTGATCCAGCTCTCCCTTGTCCTGCAGGCAGCTGTGGTGCCCACGGCTGGGGGGCAGCTCTGGATCTTTGGCGGGGAGTTTGCCTCTCCCAACGGGGAGCAGTTCTACCACTACAAAGATCTCTGGGTCCTGCATTTGGCCACCAAGACCTGGGAGCAGATCAAGTAAGTGCTGGGCCCTCGTGTCTGGGCCCTACTTTTGCCATGAAATTTGGATCTCGGTGATCCCTGAGATCCTGGTGTTCAGTTTGGTGTTGGCCTCGTGAGGAGCTGTGCCAGTGTGATCCAAGTTTGATTCCTGGTCCAGTGCTGTGATTTCCCAGCTCTCCCTTAAATACAGAGGTGCCTGAGCTCAGAGGGGTGGAGAAGACCCCTCCAGAAAGAAGTGGGAATGAGAGATGTGTTCCAAGTCTGTTGAGACCAAAGCTGGTTTATTTCAAACCTGATTTTTTGGGTGTGGGTGTGCCTTGGTGTTGCTTACCTGAGGGGAAGAGTATCATGAGCAGCTCTCNTCTACCACTACAAAGATCTCTGGGTCCTGCATTTGGCCACCAAGACCTGGGAGCAGATCAAGTAAGTGCTGGGCCCTCGTGTCTGGGCCCTCCTTTTGCCATGAAATTTGGATCTCAGTGATCCCTGAGATCCTGGTGTTCAGTTTGGTGTTGGCCTCAACATGAGGAGCTGTGCCAGTGTGATCCAAGTTTGATTCCTGGTCCAGTGCTGTGATTTCCCAGCTCTCCCTTAAATACAGAGGTGCCTGAGCTCAGAAGGGTGGAGAAGACCCCTCCAGAAAGAAGTGGGAATGAGAGATGTGTTCCAAGTCTGTTGAGACCAAAGCTGGTTTATTTCAAACCTGATTTTTGGGGTGTGGGTGTGCCTTGGTGTTGCTTACCTGAGGGGAAGAGTATCATGAGCAGCTCTCTGTTTCCAGATGACCAAAAATGATGCTCTGTTTTCCTGGGCTCCTCCAGTGGGGGCTGTACAAGACCAGTGCAAGGATCTCCCAGTTTTAACACCACTGGAGAAGCCACTTTGTGTCTACCCGACTTCACCCCTGGTAACTGACATTTGCTGCCCTGATATTCCTCAGGATAAACAAGCCAATAATTCAGGCCTGTCAAAGGAAACAGGTGCCAGAAGTTTTTGACAGGAGTGAAGGTGTAAATATTTTTAGTGGATCTGTCCCAAAGTCCTCTGTTAATGTTTCTTTAACCTTTGGCTCCTTGCTTTGGCTGCTCATATTTGTATTTGTATGAGAGGAGAGTTCAGGTGACATCCAGTGGGCTGAGAGGCAGGAGATTGGCTTTGAGTTTGGGATTGGCTTCCTCTTGGACTTTGGGATTGTCTCAGAACACAGCTTTGGGTGGGACAGGTGGGAATTTGGAGTCTGCTCCATTTGAGCTTCCTGCCCTGTTTGGGTGGCCCCCTGTCCTTCAGCCTCACTGGAATTTTGGGAACACCCTGGTCTCAGTGTTGCAGTCAGACAAAGCACATCCCCTCCCAACCTTGGGCTGCTCCTGGAGCTGCATTAAAGAGGCAAAAGGAGGGACTGGCTTTGTTCTAATGCTGACCTGGCTGAGCACAAAAATCCTGGTTCTGCTGCCTCTTTGCTTTTCCACATGGCATCTTGATCAGGAGGCTGCTTGGGAAGGGGGAGAGGAAAGGGCTGAGGTGATTGTTGAGTTCTACAAGGGATTTTTTCCTGCTGCTTTTAAAACTCTGATCATGACACCTGCTGCACTTCACTTCCTTCAGCATTTCCCATTTGTTGGGATCGTGGTGGGGAACCATCCCTGGTACCAAGAGCCTTCCCACAGACCAAGGAATAATTCCATGTATCCAAGGTGCTGCCAGTGTTGCCTGAATAAATGCCAGGTGGCAGACATGGGGTACAGACTGGTGTGGGGTTTAGAAAACGTCATTTTAGTGCAAATAATGAAGCAATAAAATTAATTATTCATGAAGAAATGCCTGCACAAGAGAGGCAAAGTTTCTGTTTCTGTTCCCATGGGAAGGATCACGAGTGCTCTGTTCCAGGTGGGTTTGATGCTGTGATCTAAACATGACACTCTAGGAAGTCTGGTTGTTCCAGCCCCACAGTTCAGATTCCTTCCTGCCCTACAAACCATCCTGGTGCCATGAGAGGGCTCGATTCTGAAACACTTGGGAAAAGAAAACCTTGACTAACTGTGAAAACATCCCTGTGCTGGGGAAGTGCAGCCCCATTTTCTCCTAGCACAGAGCACAGTGGTGCCAGGCTGCCTGACAGAGTTAAAAGTTGCTAAATTTAGGAAGATTTAGCTGTGTTTCCTTGCATTTTGCATGCACAAAGATGATCCAAACACAGCAAATCCCAGCCCGTTAGAAGCCGTGCCAGCAGCTGACTTTGACTTAGTGCAGCCACCTTATCTTGTGTGTGATGCACGAGGTTTCCTCAGTCCATGAACTGTTTGTTACCCTGCCTGGGAGCAGCAATATTTTAACCTAATTGCCTCATTCCTTCCTAGAGAGAACATTCCCACTCAGCTCTCTGTGGCCCAGTGCACTCCCTCAGGGAAAAAGGGAGCATCCTTGGGGTTTGTGCTTGGGAATTGCCACATCCCTTCTTTGAAACTTCCGTCACTGAAATTCTGGAATGCTGGTGACTCCCTGTATCTACCTGGTGCTGTAAATTTCCCAGTTTGACCAGTGTCTGTTTAACTGGAGCAGTCCCTGCAGTGGAGGATGACCCAGCACAGGGTTGGGTCTGATGGATGCCTCTCCTTGCTCACCAGAAAAAGCAGGTCCTGCCACACTGGGTAGAAGGTGCTTAAAGAAAAGGGTGTTTTGGTGCAAATCGAGTAGATTGTCAGCCCAAAAATGAGCTTGTTCTTTGGTAGATCAGGATCCAGGTGTACAGCTGTGGATTGACTTTGCAAGGGGTTGGAATTGAGGATTTTGGGCCCTGTGTCAGTTGTGTTTTCCCTTCTCTACTTCCACCTGAGTGTCCAGACACGAGGGGACAGGATCTGTGTGTGCCCCTGACCCCAACACTGGGACATTCCCAGGGAAAGGTGTAAAACAACACAAATCCTGAGTTCAGCTTCCTCTGCAGGATAAAAGTGCTCTGCCCTCAAGTGCCCCAGTGGTGGGATATTCTCTTCATCCCCACTTTTATTATTATTGAGCATTCCCAAGCTTCACCTGAGCATTCTCTGGATGAAGAGGCAATTCCTGCAGCCACTGGGACAAGTAATTCATGAATCTGGGGGCTGAATTCAGCTCTGGTTTGTTACTACAAGTCCCAGAGTAACTCCACAGGCAAAAGAAAATTCTTTGTGGAGCAGCTCAGATCAGCCTCATGCTGTACATGTGTAGAGCCAGTCCTTAGCCAGACTTTTTTCATCTATTTTTAAAAAAAGTCTGGGGAATTTACAGCTCCCTCCCACATGTCTGCTTCCCAGTGTCAACCCCATGAAACAGAGCATTAACCACAAAGTCTTGGAAAACCATTTCCAAAATGTTTCTTTGGGACCAGGAGCACTGAAACAGGTAAAAGGGAAGAGTTTGCATTTGGGAAACAAGTTGCAGGAAGATTCTCCTGGAGTGAGAATGAAGTTTTGCATCACTGCCAGTCCTGCCTGACTGTGCCATTTGTGCCTTGGAGTTAAATCTACATTGGTGGGAGCTTGATTAAAACACATCAATGCATAAACTTTTATTGATTTGGAACTCAGAGGAAACCTGTCTGAGAAACAAGGCATGAGATATTCTCTGAGAACAGGATTTTAGTGCTCATGTTGGGTTTTAATTCATCCTTTCCTTAAAAAAATAAAAGATGATTTAAGAAGTGCCATCCTGTGGAGTAATGACACAAGAGCTTTATTACAGCAAGAGAAAATACTGATTTCGGGTCTTGATGAAATTAATACCAGAGGTGCTGTTCTGCAGGGTGATACTTAAAGATCCAGTAAATGCTTGGAAAAACCTCCTCCCTGTTAGAATAAAGAGTCCAAGCAATCAATATTAATTCAGTCTTCCCCAAACTCTGCTGTTCTGGTGGAGTTTCTCATTATCACCAGGGTGAGGTTGTCATTTTCCATGGTGAATAAGGGCCCTCATTTTCTCTCTCCCCAGAAATCCATCACCACATTCCCAGCTCCCTGCTGCCACTCTAAGTGTGGCTTTAGGTTTTGCTGCTGGTTTCAACTTTATTTATTTAGGCCCTGATTGTGCAATCACTTCCACACCTCAAGGCTGCCTGTTGGAGGAGTCTTGCTGGGCTCAGTGGTGCCAGCTGGGAACTTTGGGAGACTCCTCAGTGAGGGAAAATGGGATGGATTCATCCATGGGGGCAGAGAACACACACAGCAAACCCTCTTTGGCTTTGTTGGAAAGTTGTTGGAGTTGTTTTTGTTGTCTCTGTTGTGGTGCTGTGGATGAACATGAAGAAGGAAGGTGAATCCATGGTGGAATGGTGTCCAGCTGCCCAGCTCCTCAGGAGCCTTTGGGATGGCACAGATGGAGGGAGTGTTGCTTGTTCCTGGAAATGGAAGCAGCACATTTAACTGAAAGGTCAGGAAAGCTTGGAAGAGCAGAACAGGAATGTGTGGCTGCTTTTAAGTGTGTGTAGGATCATGGAGTGAGTCACAGAGTCATGGAATGGTTTGGGTTGGAAGGGATCCTAAATCCTATCCCATTCCTCCTCCTCCATGGACAGGGACACCTCCCACTGTCCCAGGCTGCTCCAAGCCCCATCCAGCCTGGCCTTGGACACTTCCAGGGATCCAGGGGCAGCCACAGCTTCTCTGGGCACCTGTGCCAGGAAAAATTCCTTCCCAACACTCCATCTACCCCTGCCCTCCTTCAGTAGGATAAAGATGATAACCATGACTTGTTTTGCTGCATGCAGTGCCTTTGTTCTTGAGGAAATCTGGGTGTCTCATGAAATGTTTTCACTGGTTTGGTGTCACAGCCCAGCTGCAGGTGGGTGAGTGAAGGTGGTGTGGGTCTGTGATTTCCTGAGACACTGAGGGAGGCGGGATGGCAGAGCCAGGCTTTGTCTCTTGGTGCTTGGAGAAAACATCTCTGTTTGGAGTGACTTCCCTGCAATTGTGAAGTGCTGTTCATTAAACTCTCCTGAAGAATCAGCTCCTGACTCACCACTGAGAAGACTTTGGGTGCTGTTAGGGTGGTTTATCTCTAGGAATAAAAGTGCCCAAGAGTTCCAGGAAGAGCACCAGTCCTGTTCTGGAGAAAAGCAGACAGGGATTGAGGCAACCACGTTCCCAATGGTTCCCATTGCCAGGAGAGGCTCAGCTCAAGCAGCTCAGCTGCCAATGGCTTCAATAAAAATGGCCTGATGCACTGCCAGGACAGGGGATTTTGCTGATAAATGGAATTTCTTGGTGTTTCAGGGCACCAGGAGGGCCCTCAGGACGAAGTGGACATCGGATGGTTGCGTGCAAAAGGCAGCTGATCATCTTTGGAGGTTTCCATGAGAGTGCAAGGTGGGTTGCTGGGGTGCCTGGGAGTTTGAGTCCTGCTTAAAAAAGGCAACAAAATTTCACCAGTAACAGAAATCTGGGTGTTAATGGGAGGGTTATCCTCAGCAGGACTGGGACTGAACTGGATTTTTGTGTTAGAAAGACAAGGGATCTTGATTTCAAGTCTTCAGGTGTGGGAGAATCATTGTGGCACTGAAGCAGCTGCCCATCCTTTAGCCAAAGTTCAGTCCAGCACTTTTGGCCTCTGGATCTTGTCAGATCCTTGTCTTGTACAAACACCTTTTCCACTGGAGGCAGTGAGCAGAGCTCTGAAGTGATGTTTTCTCCTGTCCTGAGTGTCCCCATCACAAAATGTGCTGTGCCCATGTGCTCTCTGCAGAGATTTCATCTATTACAATGATGTCTATGCCTTCAACCTGGACTCCTTCACCTGGAGCAAGCTGGCTCCTGCAGGGATGGGGCCTGCTCCAAGATCTGGCTGTCTAATGACTCCCACCCCTGAGGGCAACATCATCATCTATGGAGGCTACTCCAAACAGGTAAGGGACACTTTGTGCTGAGTCAGCTGTTGTCCCCAGGCTGGGAACCAGCACAGGCATCTTCTAATTCTGCCTTCTTTTCATGCACTTCTGCTGATTGAGGGGCTAATCTTGGTTCAAAAGATTTCTCTCTTTTTCCCTGCTATTCTAATCCAACAGAAGGAATTGATATCACTGAGGGAGGAATAAGCAGCTGGGAGAAATGACATTTTTTTGGCAACTTAAAGCATTCTCAGGTATTCCTTTGTGCTTCAGCACTTGCAGGTTAAAAGCAGCAGTTGCCAGGAGACTTTTATTTTGTGCCATCGGTGGCAGAGGTGAGGGGAGCAAACTCAGTAAGCCAAAAATGACTTTTGACAAGAACCAGGCTCCTCCAGCTCTGCTCCTGGCTCCGTTAATCCTGGGAATTTATACCAGAGAGCACATTCCTCATTGGGCAGGTATCCCTGTGTCCGTGCTGGGCAGCAGGAAGGAAATGTTTCATTCAGCAGAAGGCTCCTGCAAAAGCTTTTCATGTTGGGAATGCAGGCAGAGGCCCCAGGTCCTGCTGCTCCCGTGGAAAGGCAGCAGGGGAGGAGGACGCCTTGTTCTTCTGAGGGGAATAAATGAACAAAGGAGGGAAGCAGGGAGAGGGGAGAGAAGGGAGTTGCTCTCTCTGTATATTTAGAAGCATTTGTGCCTCCTCAGGGCCTGAGCTTGGGGCTCTGCCTCATCAGATGTGCCTTGGATTCAACGGCAGGAACGACACGGAGCCTTTTCCACCTGCAAGGGCTTTGTCCTCTTCCCTCCTGTGTCCTGTGTCCTCACTCCTGAGGGTGGGGAGGAGGCAGCCTGCACCTCCTCTAGGTGTGGAGCTCTCCTGGAAGCAGCTGGGCTCCAGGTGCCCCATGGAAATAGAAAAGTCACACGTGTTTGCAGCTGGTTCTGTTCCACTGCTGCTCTGGGTTGGTGTGAGCTGGTAAAAATGAAGGAGAAGGGATGGGGGGAGTGCAAAGCTGCCCTCAGCCTTTGGCAGGGCACTGGGCAAGGGTGAGAGCTGGGGGAAGTTCTCTGCAGCTTGGAAAACAGCTTTTCCGTTAGAACAGACACTCCACTAAAGCAAAACAGACATTCCATTAAAACAAGACATTTTTAACAGATGTTAGAAATCTCCTTCCTTTGTCATGTGGAGAGCTCTGTGTGCCTCTCTCTGATGGGCCATTCCTGCCAGGCTCTGCTTTTGTAGCACAAACTGACCAAAGCTCTGGGCAGAATTTTCTCTGCAGCCTTCGGCATGCTCCTGAAAATTAAATTCAGCAGGATATGGCCCCTCTAGGAGAGACCCAATTCTGTTAATGTGTGGCTATTTAATTCTCATTGTGTCTTCACTTAGAGCTGATTGTGGAGCTGAGTGTCTGGGTTTGCTTTGAAGTGAAGAAAATGTGTTTGCCTGGGATACTCTTGGGAGAAGGTAGACATGGAGAAAACAATACTTAATTGGAGTTGGGCTGCTACAGGAGAGGACTTCCTCCTTGTCTCCAGTTACAGGGGCACATATCCAGTCAGGGGTGCTCTGAAGGCATTTTGGGGAGTCTGAAGGCATTTTTACATCTGAAACCAGGCAGATATCCAAGCAAAGCACCATTCATCAAATGCAGAGTATTCTTAGGAGAGGCAGGACTAAGTCACACATGTGATGGGAAATTCTGAAGGGAAGAGGGGAGGAAAGTCATAATAGCTCTTCTTTTGGAATAGGGACATAATTTGGCTGTCACATTGCTGGAGGAGGGTGGTGGCATGGCAGGGCTGCTGTCCTGTGATGGGCAGGGAGCTGGGAAGGCAGAAACAGAGTTTTGGTGCCTGCTTTGAGTTCCTGAACTCACAGAAGTGATATGGAGAGTCTCTTCTCAATAACATGTCAGTCCAGGGCTGAATTCCCTTCATGGGGCCTGGATTAAAAAGTCTCTTTTCTGGCTGGAGAAATAGAAGCAGAATAAGTGAAGTGTCTTGTCTGAGGCACTCCAGGACTTGCCTGCAGAGCCTTGGTCCCCAGATGTGGCTTTGCTGTGCCAGCCACTGGATTTTCCTGAGCAAACCAGGCTGCAAGTGGTGCAAAAGGAGCTTTCCAACCCTGGGTGTGACTTCCTGGAGATGCTGGTGCCTGATATTTAAAAAAGCAGGATTCTCAGCACAATGGTGTCCCTGTCCCTGTTTCCTCAGCAGCCTGGAGATGATAAAAGACAATTTCTGTGATCTCCTATGGAAGGGGATGATGTGGGTGCTGCCAGCCCTGCCTAGAACAGCCCTCAGAATGCCCAGAGGAGCTCAGAGCTGCTCTCCTGCTGATCCTAAAGATGTCCTCAGCCCTTTCCTGTGCTGGGGATGGGGCTTGCTGCAGCGAGCTGCATTTTGGGCTGTGTGAAGCACCGAGGCCTCTCCATTGCTAGGCAACAGAGGGGCTGGAGCTGCTGCTGCTCCACCTTGCAGGTGCAGCCTTCAGGCCAGGGGAGGGCTGGAGTTACACATGGGCAGGGCTTTGGGATGCCAGAGATTGCTGGGGTGTGGGGATCTTGTTGTTTTGGGGTTTTTTAGTGGCAGTCATCACAAAGCTGGAGTGGATTCTGCTGAGAGATGTGGAAGTGTCTGAATTGTAAGGTCTGGTGGGACTGGTTCCCTCTTTAGCTCTGCCTGCTGAACACTTCTGCTGTTTGGATGTTTTTGAACAGTGTTGATCTCATGTCAGACAATTTCAGCACGTGGAAAATCCTGATTCCACTTCTCAAGCTCTCTGTGCCTCAGTTTCTTTGCAGTCTGTCAGCAGAGTTGCAATTTTCAGCTGATACCTCTGAAGCTCTTGTAACTCCCCACTGTGCCTTCATGTGCAAACCACAGGGGATATCCCAGCCAGTTTTGTGCTGGAAAACAAACACCTGGAACTTCAAAGCACAAAGGACAGGGGGGCAGCAGGAACCTCTTGTGAGTGATGGAATGATTTGCTCAGGCCTGACTTGTCCTGGCTGGGAGGGGATGGATTTCTCCAGCAGCTGGAAGTGTCTGTGACAACAAAAAGTGACTCCCACTCCACCTCACCGGGTTTTTCTGAGCCCAGGGAGCTTTGTCATGTGTGTTTAACTGCAGGGAGCTTTTCAGGAGAAAGAAATGTGGTTTTTCCACACAGCTGCTCTCTGTGTTTGCTCTCCTGCCTCTCACAGTGCTGAGCTCCTCACACTTCACCTGGCTGGAGTTGTGCAGGGCCTGGAGCACACTTCCCTCTCTGCTCCCTAAGAATTGAACACCATCNCTGCAGGGAGCTTTTCAGAAGAAAGAAATGTGCCTTTTCCACACAGCTTGGGTGGTTGTGGAGCCAGCTGCTCTCTGTGTTTGCTCTCCTGCCTCTCACAGTGCTGAGCTCCTCACACTTCACCTGGCTGGAGTTGTGCAGGGCCTGGAGCACACTTCCCTCTCTGCTCCCTAAGAATTGAACACCATCCCCAGGAACTGGATACCAGGCCCTGCAGCACCACCAAAACATGCCAGGTACAGGTGTGCAGCAGGACTCTCACCCTGAGGGCTGGACCCAGTTGGTTTTAACCCCCTGTGACTATTTATTTATTTTCTCTGGATGCCAGAATTCCTGCATCCTGTAGTGTCCATGCACCTCCTCTTCCTGAGGGCTGCACCCTGGGATCCAGTGTGACATCCTGGGAGCAGAGTTCCTCATCCCAGCAGTGCCATGGCCCCAGAAGGAAGGGAATTACAAGGCTGGGTGGATAATGACATTTTTAACACACCTCCTAGAGTGGTGTGGCACAGAGCTGCCTTGGAATGCTGCTGGTGCCATGGGCACTGGGATCCAGCCCTTCCAGGGTGAGGAGCAGGGAAATCACACTCAAAGTCAGGCATTTAATTGCTTCTGCTGGGCTTTAATTGCTTCTGCTGAGCTTTCACCTTGTCCTTGCTGCTGTCTTGCTGTTGCCTTTTGTAGGGATGGCAGTGGGGTTTCTGCTGGTGTTCAGGAGGATGAACTTTTGCTCAGGGCTCAAATAGCAAAGCTGCCAGCTGCAGGGGGGCAGAGCTGTCACCTCTGCCTGTCCTGTGCTGGCTCAGGTGGGTGACAGGGACCCACAGCCTGGGCTGGTCACAGGGGTGGGCCTTTGGTCATTGCAGAGCTTCTGCTCAACATCCAGAGCAAAATCCCAGAGGATTGCAAGCCCTGGGAACTTGTCATGTCCCACTTTGGGGAATGGGAATCTGCTCCTTTTACAGGAGTTAAATCAGCCCCTTGAGAGCACCTGCTCCTGTCTGGGGCAGAGTAAAAGGCATGAACTTGGCTCTTCCATTTCCTCAGTGCTGCCCATCCTTCCTTCCTTTGCAAACCAATTGGTTTTAATCCCCTGTGGCAATTTATTTTGCTCTGAGTGCCAAAATTCCTGCAGCCCCTAGTCTCCATACAGCCACAAATGCCCAGAAATCCGTGAGAACCCTTCCTGCTGCCACAGGCAGGAATTCTGGCACATCCCAGGGACTCTCCCTGCTTTGAATCCCGTGGTTGGAGCTGCCTGATGCTCCTGTCCTTGCCCAGTCCCAGTGTTTGCATTTTCAGCTGTGATTTGGCCACTGGAGCTGTTTCCTTGAGCATCCCTGTGTTTCATTTCCCTGCAGAGGATCAAGAAGGATGTGGACAAAGGCACCCTGCACACAGATATGTTCCTGCTGAAGGCTGAAGGGGCAGGCAAGGAGGAAGGTGAGCACTGCAGGCCTGGGAATGCAAATCCTCTCCCTTCCTTGGAATAACACACCAAACAACCTGGGATTAAATTCCTCTCTCAGTGATAACCTCTGAGTGTTGGCTCAGAAAGAAAGCCAGGAAAGAAGATTTTAGTGTTTTTTTTTTTTTCAGTTTGTACGTGGGAGGGAATTAAAACAACATTTCCAAATTCCTGTTGCTGGGACATTTTGATCAGTGCTTTCCTGTTCCACAAGAGAAAATCTTTGGGACTGCAGAATTCTCCTGTGGTGGGGTGTTCTTGGTACCTGTTAAAGCTGCTCCATCTCTCCCTCCTCAGCTGGAGAAGGGAGAGAAAATCCAATGGGAGACTCATGGGTTGAGATGAGGACAGGGAGAGATCCCTCAGCTCTTTCCCTGCTCCAGGTTGGGCCCATTCCATGGGGTACAATTCCCCTGGAACAGATTGATCTATTGTGGGTCATTGGTTTGTCTTGGATTGGGGTAGGAATTCCATCACTTTCCTGAGGAGATTTTCTCCTTCACTCAGGCAGCAGGACAATTTTCTAGGAGCTGAATTTCTAAAATGTTCAAATTGTGATTGATTTCTCCAAATCTGGGACTGTCTGGGATGGGATTTGGGGAGGAGGGTTGGTCCCCAGCACTATCTGCATTCCAGGTCCTGTTTGCATTTTTCCTATTTTTAGTTTTATCTGGTTGGAATTGCAGTTCCTGCAGAAGCACAGGGCCTGGCAGTGCTTCTCCCAGCCTGCAGTTCAGGGATTTGCTCTGAAGTCAGAGTAGGAGGGATTAGAGAAAAGCAGAGGGATGGAGCACAAGTCTTGTCCTGCTGCTGAAGCCTGCATGGGGATTTTTGGGATGATCTATTTTTGTTTTTAGGGGTAAGGCAGCGGTGCAGAGTGGCAGGAGAGGTGGAGAGAACTGATAGAACGTAGGAGAGCTCCATGAGGGACATTTCTTGGTGGTTGAAGGCTGCATCTGATCAGGCCTTGTCTGAACTCCACCCTCCACTGAAGGTTCAGACACTTCCAAGAGCCTCCTTACTCCAGACAGCTCTGACAATACCCTGAAGATACCATGGGAACACCCAAACCGGGGCTGGAATTCCTTGCTGGAATTCTGGGAGGCTTTGGAATGCACAGAGCAAGCAGAGTTCTCCTGTGCCGAGCTGACTTTTGTTCCCTCCGTTGCAGACAGGTGGAGCTGGAGCCGGCTCAGCCCCTCTGGAGTGAAACCCCCGCCCAGATCCGGCTTTTCCGTGGCTGCTGCTCCCAACAACCGCTGCCTCCTGTTCGGGGGGGTGCACGATGAGGAGGAGGAGGAGAGCCTTGAAGGGGATTTCTTCAATGACATTTATTTCTATGACCTGGCCAAGAACCGCTGGTTCCCTGCACAGCTCAAGGTCTGGGCTTAAACACCATCATTCCATGGCCTGGCACAGCCTTTGGGCCTGCTTTGGCCTCCTGGGGATTTTCACAGATTGTTTGAGTGAGAAGGGACCCTAAAGATTCTCTGATTCCACCCTGCCATGGGAAGGGACACTTTCCTCAAGCCCAGGTTGCTCCAAGCTGGCCTTGGACACTTCCAGGGATGGAGCAAGGATTTTTCTCTCTTTTTGAGGAATGTTGAATTTCTGGTAGCTCAGGGTACACCTGAGCAATCCCTCTCCTCCAGGAATCAGGCTGCCCCATTGTTGGGGAATGCAGAATGAAGCAAAGCAGCTTGAAAATTTATTTCTGGTGTTTTGCTGAAAGGCCTCTCCAGACCAGATGAGTCTGACATGAGGGGAGTTCACTCAAAGCTGCTGGGAAAGGATTTTGGGGTCAAAACCCTCCCTCTTTTCCCCAGTGCTGATGAGCTACCAGAAAAGATGAAATATTGACCTTGGCTCCAAGAGCTTCAGAGCTCAGCTCAGCTCTTTGATTGTGTTTGAACCACTCTCAGAGGCAAGGGAGGTGCAAACCTGGTTCAGCTTCTCCTTCCCCTGCCCCTTCCTGGCTTTGTTCTCCAAGTGGAGAAGTCAATCCCATAATAACAGGCAAACAGCCACTCAGCTGCTTGCTTCAGCCTTCCCACCGTGATTGTTTTGCAGCCCTTTCACAGAGTTCTTCCAAGGCCTGGAGTGCTGCCTGGTAATGGGCTGTAATTTGGCACCCAGCAATTGTGATTTCAGGAAATGGTGGGTTCCTTTCCCTTGTCACAGAGCAGTGACCTCTGTGTGTTGGTGGCACCTGGGAGCAGGAGAGCTGCTCCTCTCTTAACAGATAAAGCAATTCCACACCCTGGATTCTCCAGGATCTTCACTGTTCCTTGTTTTAGCTTGGGAGAAACGCTGTAGGAGGAATTGCACTGATCACTTGAGATTTTAAATTGTGATGAAAAATAAGAATTGTTCCTTCCCACCAGCAGCATCCGTGCTGTTGGTACGAACTGCTGTTGAGTGCAGGCAGTTCCCACCAAATCTCCTTCAATTGCTGTTCTCAGGGCCCAAAATCAGAGAGGAGGAAGCGCAGACGTGGCAGACAGGCTGAGGCTGAGGCTGCAGGAGAGGAGCAGCTGCAGCTGCCACCTCCCCAGGGACCCCTGGAGATTGTCAAGGAGGTGCTGGCAGAGGATGGCACCGTCATGACCATCAAGCAGGTGATCCCTGGAGCTGCACAAGACAGGTCTGGCTCAGAGGAGGAGGAGGAGGAGGAGGAGGAGGAGGACGGAGGGGGAGGCCTCGGGCAGGA
>VXBB01012048.1:125388-138025 GCA_013399915.1 Illadopsis cleaveri
TGGCCACATCACCCATTCCTGCCACCTCAGCCATCCCTCACCCCTCATCTGTGCCCCATCACCCATTCCTGCCACCTCAGCCATCCCTGGCCCCTCATCCCTGTGGGACACTGGTCAGGAAAACATCCCTGGCACCTCATCCCTGCCACCTCAGCCATCCCTCACCCCTCATCTGTGCCCCATCACCCATTCCTGCCACCTCAGCCATCCCTGGCTCCTCATCCCTGTCATCTCACCCTGGCCCCTCATCCCTGGGGTTTCTGGGTTAGCTCCAATTACGGATCCTGCTGCCCTTCTCAATGCTCATGTCTGCCTGATTTCTGCCCTGTGAGCTCTCAGTGCCTTCTCCTCTGCCCACAGGGAATGTTTGCCCCTCCCCGGTGTCCCGGTGTGAGCGTGGCTGGCGCCAGGGCGAGGGATGCTGGGAGCGGGTGGGCGGCTGCTGTTTCTTGGGAGTCCTTGGGATCCTCAGCTATTCCTGCTGCATCCAAGCCCCGGGATGGTCCAAATGCTTTTCCCCAAGCTCCTGTCCCCCCTCCTAGCTCTCTCCAAAATCGCTGGGATGGAGTGAAACAGAGCTGGGCACCCCTTGGGAGCTTTCTCCGGGCTGCTCTGCGGAGCTGCTGGAAAAGAAACGGGAAAAAGCAGCTCCCGGCTGGCCGGGGATGGTTTCTTTTCCGAGCAGCCTGATTCAGCTCGCGTTTGGGAGTGGGTGGGAAGCGAGGATGCTGGAGCCTGCTGGAAAGGCATATTTGTAGCTTAGCAACAGGGTCAAAGGCAGCCAAGCCAAGGCAGGGATTGCGGAGAGCAGCCAGGTACCCATCCAGAGCTGGCTGCTGCAGGCAAACCTCTCCCCCTGCGCCGTGAAAAACCTTCCAAAGGCAGCGACCACCCCCTGCCCGCCGCTCCTTCCCTTCCCCAGCCCGGCCGTGCCAAGCCCGGCCTCGCTGGCGCTGGGAGGGATTAGCTGCATTTCAGAAGATTATTGGGTTTTAGGCTTTTTGAGCTGCTGGTGATATAATAACAGATCGCGGGCGATTATCAGTGTCATTGTTTGCCTTGGCACGGCCCCGCCGAGGCGCGGAACGCGCTGCTGCCCCCGGCCCCGCGGCCAGGGAGGGCTCAGCCACCGTTCCAATTCCTCCACGGAGGAATTCCCTGCCAAAACAGCTCAACCAGCGCTGCCCCTGCTCTGCTCACGCTGCTGATCCCTCCAATTCCCCGTTCCCACATTTTGGGATGCACCTGAGCTCCAGCCCTTCGGTGGGATGTGCCCAGGGAGGGAGCACAGCCTTCGCTGGTCGCTTCTCCCAAGAAAAAGCTACAGGACAAGAGGAATCAGCCCCGAGTTGTAGCAGGGGGGTTCACGTTGGATATTTGGGAATAATTCCTCACCCAGGGCAGTGGTGGGGTCCCCATCCCTGGGGCTGTGTGGATGTGGCACTTGGGGACATGGAGCAGAGGTGGTTTGGCAGTGTTGGGGAATGCTTGGACTCAATTCCAGAGCATTTCCCAGCCCAAATGATCCCGTGGGTCTGTGATTTCCACACAGGGCATCAAAGTTGTGCTCTCAGCTGGAAAAATGGGGGGATCCAACACCCTGGATCCCCGTGCACAGAGGTTCTGCTCAGCTCCTGGCTCAGGCTGGGCCTGTTTGCATCCCTGAGCAGGGCAGGGCCAGGAGAAAAATCCTTCCCTTGCCACTGCAGGCACTGCAGGGATCTTCCCCTCCCCCCAGCCACAGCACCCCAGGAACAGGATCACCAGGGAGGGGTGGGAGCTCTTGGAACCAAACAGCTCAAATGCAGCTGACACCTCCCAAATTCTGCCTCCTTTTTAACCCCCTCCTCCCCGTGCTGCTCCAGCCGGGGCTGTGCAGGTGGGGATGGCAGGGAATGGCAGCTGCTGCTGGAAAAGCAGCTTTGCCCCTCCAGAGCTTCTGGTTTAGCTCCAATTACAGATCCTGCTGCACTTCTCAATGCTTATGTCTGCCTGATTTCTGCCCTGTGAGGTCTCAGTGTCTCAGTTTGCCCTTCTCCCCTCCCAGGGGAGATGTGACAGCCCTGAGCATCATTCCTGCTCCGTGCCTGGGCAGGAGATGGATCAGTGCTGGAGCTGAGCTTTGGGAGGGAGGCTTTGCTGAGCCCAGCCTGGCTGCAGGGCACTGAACTCCCTTTTGCTGCAGCAGTGGTTTAAAACCAGTGGCTTTTAAACCCTCCCCTTTGTGTTCCAGCCTCCAACAGGAGCCTGTGGAAAGAGGAGACGCAGCCCATGATTTGCAGCTTTGCCTGTTGCTGTCACAGTTTGGTGGGGCCTTGTCTCATTTTTGGCCTACTGTGGAATCAAGGAATTCCACAGGAGGCCAAAGATGAGATAAGCAAATGAGAGGATCCAAAATTGGAATGAGAGGATCCTTAAGGTCCCTCCCAACCCAAATTCCTTGGGGATCCTTAAGGATCCTCTCATTCCAACCCCCTGACCCAGGCAGATGTCCTCTGGAGACTTATTTTATTTTTTTTACAATAAGATCCCTGCAGTCCTTCACAGGAGAAGGAAAACATCTGCCAAGGATGGGAATCTGCACCAACATCAGCTGTCAACAGGTTGGATCCCCAAGGATTTTTAAGCTTTGCTTCCAAGCTTAAAGAACAGAAACTTAGACCTTAAACCCATGGAAACACTAAAGCATGGTTATGGCACAGGAGTAATAACAGTAATTGGAGCTGTAGAGTAATTCCTGCCCCTCTGCCTTGTTTGTTTTGATCCTGGAACTGTTGTGTAGCAACTCCAGAGTTTTCCTGGGAATACGACGGACAGCTGGTTTACAAATGCAATTGTGGCATAATTAATTTAAGCATTAGCAATCCATTATTATCTGTTATCACAGGGTACAAGCTCTGCCTCTCTGCCATGGAAACCAGAGTGCAGGTTACCTAGGAATCCCTCCGGGATCTATTAAGTGTAATTACTAAGGACTTGGATCAGCAAAAAAAAAAAAAAAAAAAAAAAGAAAAAAAAAAAGATATGCACCATTTTCCAGCCTCAGCACTGCAGAAAGGGCTGCAAACTTAGCAGCTCGGTGACATTTGTGCTGAATTGTCACATCATTGCCAGGAACTGGCTCTGGGAAATGGTTAAAGGAGCATTTAGCAAAGGAAACATCAGGGAGTCCCTTGGCTTTCTCCAGTGGATTGCAGCAGCTCCCGTGGCTCCAGGAAAGGGGCCCAGGAGATGCTAAAAGTGCTCCTGTGAGTGGAAGGGAGTTGGCTGGGATGGAAAAACCTGGTTCTGAGGGGAAAAGGCTAAAAAAATGAGAGGTTATCCTCTTAGAGATCCTTTAGCCTCTTTAAAGAACTGGTTTGTCACCCTTGGTTCAGTCCTCACCTTCCAGGTGCTGGGACTCTGTGTGTTTGTTTAGGTATGTTTGGAGTTCTAATTTTAAGATTTTTTTATTCTAAAACCAGCAGGCAAAATCTGGTTCTGATGCAGTCAAAAGCTGGTGTTTGGCCCCAAATTTTCCAAGCTAAGAGATGGAATTGGGCTCAACCCTCATATCCAGATGAGAGGAGCAGAGCCAGGAAGGTGCTCTCAGGTACATCAAAGGCCCTGGAGATGAAAAGCCTTTGAAAAGGACCCTGTTGAGTCCAACATCCCATTTCCCTCTGAAGATTATTTACCTCAGGTTGTCTGAACATGACAGGGATTAGAGGAGGAACAGTTTGTGATTATTATTTGTCTTAAGAAGAGACCAACCCCTGCGGCAATGCTCAGCCCTGCCTCATTCCAGGACTCCTGTTCCTCTTTATTCCCACGAAATGATGATTTCTGTTTGTCTGGACACGCAGCTGCCATCTGGGATTGGTGAAGATGAGAGGAATAAGAAAAACCCAGGGATGGTTGTGTTGGGAGACCTGGGGATGGCTCCTGCTGAGGAAAACAATAAATGGGAAAACCCGAAGCTGGAAGGGATAAATCAGGGGGGTTTAATCCCAGGGGGATTAATTCCAAACAAGACCCCAGATCCCTTTCCCAGCAGCCTCATCCCAGAGCAGCCAAATGGGAACATTTCCACGCACAGAGGGGAACTTCACCCCCCAAACAGGGCGGAGAAAACACCCAGGTTTAATTTTGAACTCATTTTACGAGTTCAAGGTGCTTTAGAGCTAAAGGTGCCAAACTTCCCTAAAAAAAAAAGGAAGGGAAATTCATCTCCACCTGGAGACGAATCCCTTCAGGAACAACCTGGCAGCGCTGGCAAGGGGAGAATCCAGCGGGGAGGCGCCGGTGCCCCGTTCCCTGTTCCCCGTTCCCCGGGCCAGGGGAGGCTGTGCCGAGCCCCCTGCCCTCATCCCCGGCTCCGGCAGCTCGGCAGGTCCCTGCTCCGCCCGCACATTGGCTGCCTGCTCCTGCCTTTCCCCAGCGACAGCGAAACCCGCCCGGAATATCTCGCTGGCAAATCCGCCCCGCTGCCGGAGGAGGGAGGGAGAGGCCGCGCTGCCGGGATCCCTCCCCGCCGGGGACAGGGGGGGCTCTCGGAGATCCCTCAGCCCGGAGATGCCTTTAAAGATGCCTTTAAAGCCTCTCCTGCTGCTCTTTCCGTGGGAATTTTTGCATTTGGGCCGGGATTTGCTCCGGCGCCGTGCGGGGAAATGCCAGCGGCGGCCGGGCCGCTTTGGGCCGCTGTCCGTGCGGGTGCGATGGGACACAGGCGAACCTCGATCCCCCTCACAGCCCCGGGGTGTCCCCAGTGAGACCACGACGCGTCCCTGGCAGGCTCCCCGAGCGTGTTGGTGATCGCTAAATGAGGACAGGAGGATGAATCAGGCTCCGGTGGTGCCTGAGCCCCGGCCCTCCCCGCTGAGCTGCTCCTGAAGCGCCTGAAGCGCTTCTCCTCCCTGTGGGGAGCGGCGGCTGTGCACCCCTGCAGGAGAGGAGATCTGTTCCCTTCCTTTTCTCCCCAGCCCCGCCATGGGCTGTGGGTTGTGCCCGTGGATAAAAGGCATTTTAGAAAGCTCCTTTCCCTTTCCAGTCTCTCAACAATTCCTTTTTCCCTCTCCCGTTTTAATTCCCCTCAAAGGCTCCGGGAAGCCGTGAAGGATCCAGGCACGGGTGTTGTGCCTCGTGGGCCTTTAGGGGCGGGAAGGAACTGGTGACGTTCCTATAAATCCCTTAATCCCACAACACCGCTCCTGGCTCCCGTTCTGCTCTGCCCCAAGGCTGACAACTGCCCTGTGGGTGCTGGGGTCAGTGCCCACAGAGGCACAGACACATCAGGTGGCCTTAAATGTCATTTTAAAGCATTTGTGTGGCTCAGTGACCCCGAAACCCCCAAATCCCCTGAGAGCCAGCACCAAGCAGTGCTGAATTTCATCGACGTTACTGAGCCGTGGCCTCAAGGAATGACCTTTGTGAGAGGAGTTTTCAGTTCCTGATGTGCAGCCCCAACTGAGTGGGGGAGTTCTGGGAGCTTCTTTTAAAGGGCTGGGGAAAAGTGACAGAGGACAACAAAGTTCCTACAGCTCCTACAGAAACCCACAACACCTACAACTCTGTGGAGTCTGCATCCCTGCTTGTGCCCACTTTGGAAAAGCTTGGATTGTTGTTTTTTTTAACCCCATGGCTCCCAGCTCATTTTTCAGACAGGAATCAAGAGCAGTGATTTTTTGGGAGTGTGTTTTTGCCTGTCCCAGCCCTACCAGAGGCACTCCAGCACAGAGCCAAGCCCTGGGGCTCGTGGATGGCTTGTGCAGAGCTGGTTTAGGGCAGATTATTTTTAAAACGAGCTAAGCTGTGAGGGTGACCTCGCTGCTGCTCAGGGATACCTCAGGTAGGGCAAAAATAGCCGTGCTCAGCTCCCAGCATCCTTGCTGCTCATTGGCAGCACCTTTCTGAGGGAGCCCAGCTGGGAGGAGGTGGGAGCTGCCCTTTGAGCCCCTCCTTTTGAGGGAGCAGCTTTTTGGGATGCAGGGAAGAGGCAGTGAGCAGGCTGGAGCAGTGTGGGCTCTCACACTCCTGCCCACAGCTGCTTTGCAGAGCTTACACCCTGCCAGGCCACAGCAAAGGGGGATTTCAATCCACAGTGGGAAATTGGGCTTTTGGGGGGATTGAGGAGCCTTGATTTGCTGTTGGGGGGATGTGGAGCTGCAGTAGGATGCAGGGGGGGTTTGCAGGGCGGGGTGTGTGAATGTCCCGTGTTGCCGAGCGCAGGGAGATGGGTGTGGGGTCTGTGGGATAAATCCTCCCCCCTTAGCCTTCCCCTCCTCTTCCTCAGGGATTCACCACGCTCCCTGAGGTCTGAAACTCTTCTGATGGCAGGTGCAGGTGAGGTCAGGGATTTGGGCAGGAGGTTCAGCACAGACCCTGCACCTCCCCTTACACCTTCCCCTGCTCCTGCCCAACCACCCCCTCCTTGCCAGGCCACTGGAACAAAACCCTGCTAGCACCGTGCAATTCCTGCTAGAACAAATTGTTGCTGGCATTGTGGGTTATTTAAATCCACATATTATCTCTTCCTCTGTATTACATTAGCTTCCTCCCAAACCTTCGCCATCTGTTCCACCCTCGGTTATGAATGTGAGAAAACTGAACATGCTGCTCCACAGCTCCAGCCCTTCCAAAGTAGGATGTGCATCCCTAATGGCTTTTCCATGCACTTCTCCAGGCAGGCTGGGCCCTGCCTCAGTGCCCAGAGCTCCCTGGGAATGGTCAGGGATGTGTTGGTGGCACTTTGCCTCCTGCCACGTGGAGGGAGCTTTGTTGTGACAGCTCCGAGGTGGGAGCACATCTGATGGGCTGGGTGGGGAGACAGCCCAGGGCTGCTCATGCCAGCCATCTCCCCAAAATCTCGTGGCTCTCAGTGAGGAGAAACTGTGATTTCATCCCTCCTGTGGGCCCTGTGTCCCCCAGGTTGTGTTGTCAAAGGTGCTGGAACATCTGCGTGTCCCACAGCCTTCCCAGGGCTGGTGTCTGTGCAATTACTGCTGCTGCTCTTCTCCTCTGGGAGCCTGTCAGGCTCCTCATGCTGCCTGTCATGTCTCCAGTGCTTCCCAGGCAGGCAAGGACAGCCTGCATGGCTCTGTTTAGCCAGGGCTGCAGGATGTGTCCTGTGAACCCTCAGGGCTGGGTGGGAACTGCCGAGCCTGAGCCCATGGACAGGGAGGCAGAGAGCTCCAGGGCTGCTGGGGGGATTTATCAGCAGAGAAACTGGGGCAGATCCATCCTTCCTACATCCCAGGCTGCTCTGGGGGGGATTTATCCACAGCTGGGGCAGATCCATCCTTCCTGCATCCCCAGGCTGCTCTGGGGGGGGGGATTTATCCACAGCCCCAGCAGGGAAACTGGGGCAGATCCATCCTTCCTGCACCCCAGGCTGCTCTGGGGGGGGGGATTTATCCACAGCCCCAGCAGGGAAACTGGGGCAAATCCATCCTTCCTGCACCCCATCTGCTCTGGGAGGGATTTATCCACAGCTGGGGCAGATCCATCCTTCCTGCACCCCAGGCTGCTCCCTCCTCTCTCTCTGGCAGGTGCTGGAGGAGCAGGGATGCTGCTGTGGCAAATGTCACCACACCTCACACACCTCGATGCCTCTCGCCCGAATTTTCGGCCTGACTGACAAATTCATTTCAGTTTCATGACCAGGCACCATCCTGTGCTCCCCTGGCAGGGAGGTTTAGCTCCTTTCTGCTGAAATGTCACCTCCTGAGCGTGATAGGTTTTCCATGTCTCCTGGGTAGGTCTGGGGCATCCTCCTGGGACACCTGCAGCCCTGCCCTGTGCTTGGCACTGACCAGGGACAGTTTGGGGCAGTGGTGGCTTCCCCAGTGTTCCCAGCAGACCCCACCACCTCTCCTGCCAGTGCCAAACCAACGGGGACAACAAGTGAGGAATCTTCTAATGGGAAATCCAGGAATCCTCAAACACCAAGGCTGCAAAAAACCCCAAACCCGCCCAGCTCAGCCTTTCCCGAGGGGGTTCAGCTCTGTCCAGCTCCTGCCTGAGCTGGTGATGTCCAACCTTAGACCCCCTCCTGCCCCAGCCCCCACAGCCTCTCCAGGCAATTCATTACAGCCCTCACCTCATTAGTGATGGTTAATGGCTCACCCTCCTTGACTTCAAACCCATTAATTCTGTTTGTGGAGAACAGATCATTCCCTTCCACTTGGCAGCAGCTTTTAAAACCACTCTGTCTTCTGTCCTGAACACCTCCAGCCCTTCCCAGCAGGCACTTCATGGCCACAGCATCCTTGTCTCCCCCCAAAATGAGGAGCCCAGGGTGGGATGTCTCACAAAGGGTTGTTCTGGACCAGCAGGAAGATCTGTGGCCATAACCACAACCCAAGGAAACATCCCCGATGCCTTGCCTGCTCCTGCAGCTTTCCCACCAGATTCCCAGCAATAATGGATTTTTATTGCTGGGCTGCAAAACTCCAGCTTGCTGCTCACATCCTCCAGGGAAAATCCTGCTGCTCCCACCACGGCCTGCAGGGAACACCCCCCACCAAGGTCCAGCAGGGTGGGAGAAGGGAGGAGTGTCGCCCTGATTTTTCAGCCTTCTGATGTTTCTACATTTCTGTACTGGAGTTCTTATGCTTGTAGCATAAACAAAGACTGATGTTTTGTAAATAATACATTCCTTTTCCAGGAGGAAGAACAAATTGTTGGACTTCTGGTTTGACCAGTGGGGTTGGCGAGGTGTTAACCTCGTTCCCCAATCACTAGTCAAAGTCCAAACCCTATTTAAACCCTAAACCCAAATAAACTGCCTCCTTCTTTTCTCATTTCTCAACCTGACGGGTGAGTGTAGCTTTTTGTGTCCGTCTAGTAACAGAGGAGAGGGGATTCAAGGCACAAACCGACAAGAATTCACATTTCCCAAATTTCCCTCCCATCCTGCTCAGCCCCACAACATCCCCAGGCTTCCCAACCAGAATTCCACAACAATTCCCTTCACTCACCGTACTGGATTTGAGCGCATCCCCACTGTCCTCTTCGGATTCTAGTGCAACAGGTAAAGATTTCTGTGGCGGGGAGAAGGTTAAGTCCCACCTCAGTAGCCGAGGTTCAGCTTTGTCCCCGAATCTCAGGTTTTCCAGTTTCTGCACCGTGGGCTCGGCAGAGGAAGCTGGCCTGAAATTCTCTTTGTTCTGGGACTTAGACCTCAGTCTCTGAACCCCGAAGCCCCGCTCTTCCCCGCGGTGCTCGTCAGCCCCGCTCCTGCAGCCTCCCCCTTTGCTGTAGTGTCTTTTTTGGGTGTGAATCTCTTGCATATAAGAATCCATCCTCATGAGGGGCTTCATCTCCATCTCGTAATTGCTCATCTTCTCCTCGTCCAGCTCAAGCAGCTTGGAGCTCCCTGAGCTGTGGTTGTGGGACCTGTGGTGGGAAGTCCATGAAACCGTGGCCGGGGAATCTGTCCACCTCTCTCTCGGCTTGTGGTTGGAGGCCGAATGTTTGTGTCCCCCGCTCCGACCTCGGTAATCTTCGGGGACGGCGGTGGAGCCCAGCTGCCCGCTGCGCATCGTCCCGCTCCTCCCGGCGCGGCTCCCGCCCACCTTCTCTTCGCTCCAGCTGTTGGGGCGCAGGGAATCCCCCCCGCGCCCCTCCAGCAACATCTGGATCTCGCCGCCCCTCTCTTCGTCCACCGAGACCTGCCGGGAGAAGTGGGCGCTCTTGTTCCTGCAGGAGGGGCCGAGGGGCGGCGTGGAGCAGGGGCTGGCGGGGAAGCTCTGCAGCGGGCTGTCGTCGGGGGTCAGGTCGGACGGGGTGGTCCCTTTGCGGTACAGCTCGGGGCTCTCTTGCTGCAGGGGGGTCCCGGTGGAGAGGACCTCGATGTCGTCGCTCGAGTTCTGCCGCTTCGGCCGCTGGCATTCGAGCCCTTCGGGGGCGGAGAGGAAGGGAAGGGAGAGAGGAAGGCGAGAGGATTATTTCTGGTTTACGGATGCTTCCCCCCTCCCCCGCGGGTTTTTCATGGCACGGGACAGGGAGCAGAGGGTTGGGTGGTGGGGTTGGGACAGCGCTGTCACAGCTGCTGGCAGCGCTGGTGTCACACCAAACCTGCCCTGAGCCCTGGCCTGCAGAGCTACAGCCAGCACAGGAATGGTTTTCCAACCCCAGAGATGTGGAGAAGCCACCAGTGATGCAGAGCTGCTGTAAGGAAGTTCTGATGGATTTCCTGTCACTTCCCAGTCAGGAAGGATGGGAAGAGAAATCTGTGACGTGGCTGGTGGNAAGGATGCAGAGCTGCTGTAAGGAGGTTCTGATGGATTTTTGGGCTCCATCTGACCACATTTCCTATCACTTCCCAGTCTGGAAGCATGGGAAGGGAAATCTGTGACGTGGCTGGTGGCACACCCTGTGCCCTGTGTTTGTGTGTGCTGGTGTCACTGGGATCCCCCTGGGTGACATTTGGACCACCCTGAGTGACACTGGGACCACCCTGGGTGTCCTGGGTGTCACTGGGACCACCCTGGGTATGATGGGTGTCACTGGGACCACCCTGGGTGTCACAGGGATCACCCTCACCCTCCTCCTGGATGGGAACCACCTCAGTTTTCACCTGCCAGGTGCAGGAGGGGAATGGCCACATCTGGGCAGGTGTGCAAGAAAACCCCCACAAGCTTTATATTCCAGAGCTTTCCTGCCCTGCACAGCCCAGCAGGACGTGAGGATTTCCCTACTCAGCCGTGGCATGGAAGGACAGGGCTGGTTGTGGATCCCTTCAGGGCCACCTGAGGCCAGCATCCTCCTCATCCTCCTCATCCCTCTGGAGGCTCCTCATTCCTTCAACTCAGAGACTTCCCACACTGGGGATGGGCACTTCAGGAAGGGCTGAATGTCTTCTGCTGCTGGAGGAACACGCAGCAAAAACCTCCAGCGTGTTCATCACTGCTGAGACACCAAACGATTTCAAGCGAGCTAATAGCGGTTAATTCTCCTTTTCCCCTCTGCAGTCGTTCCCAGCTAAAGCCATGCTAAATTAGGTGAATAATTTGATAAATATATTAAGTGCCTAATGCCCCTGAAATGCATCTAATTGTGATTGCTACGGCGAGACAAGAAACGAGGCTTGAAAAGGGAGAGCTCGATTTTCATGGCATCGTTCAAAAATAAACGCTCGGGAACGCCTGCTCGGGTCTCTCCTCTTCTGCTGAGTGATTTTCTCTCTTGAATCTTTTTGGGGAGCTGCTGGGATGTGCTCTCACCCCTGCCAGGGTTGGGATACACACAGGGAATGCTGGAATCCCCACTGGAGCATTGGCAGGGAGGGAAAGAGTAAAAAACTGCTCGGAAATCCACCCAAGCAATTTATGGGAAATGGTCTCCTAATGACTCGAGGTTTTGGGACAATGCTCACATAGTCCAGCCTTCATTTTTTCCCTGTTTGTATGTGGGAGACTGAATCTCCTGGGATTTATCCAGGGCCCCTGAGCAATCCTTGGTATTGGTGGGAAATTGCTGAGAAGGAAAAAGGTGGAGCTCACCCCTCTGTTTTCCTGCAGAATATCTGTCTCTGGGATAAAACACAAATTTTTGGGGGGCTGTTTTCCAGTCATTCCTATCTCAGCCACCTTCCAAGATCCCAAATGGGAAGCTGAGGCACAGAGGGAATAAATAATTTCATGTGAGAAAACTTCACATTCCTGTGAGAATTTCATGTGGAAGGCCACCTGTGGGAACAGGCTCACCCAAGGTTTGGGGTGTCCCTGTTTTTGGGCTTTATTTCCCCCATCTCAGGAATTTTGGGCTGAAGTTGCAGGGATTTGCAAGTTTCCCACCAGCTCCAAGACCTCCAGAGCTGATCTCCAGCCCCACAAGCAGCCCCAGCCTGGCTACACCCACTGCTGCTGTTCCCAGAGCCCCAGAGAGGGGGAAATCCCAGCGCTGCTCCCCCACAGCCACACCGGGGGAGATGTTACTGAACCCCCTCATCCCAAATCTTCCCCAGCCACCCCTGCACATTTCCATGGGTTTATTCCCGCAGGGCTGGGGCTCTGGGAGGAGCAGGGCTGGAGGAGCTGAGGGGATGCTGAGGCACCGCTGCCCCGCAGGGATGGATGGATGGAGGCGTTTCCTTGCGCAGGAACTCCGCGGAGGCACCGGGGCCGGCTCTCGGTACCCGGGGATGTGCAACAATTATCCCCAGCGGCTAAAATTAGCCCTTGGAGCACGTGATGTTCCTGGAAGAGCGGCTGTGAGAGCGCGAAGGAGGATGCAGAGCACCAAATCTGGATTTCCAGCGGGATGGAGGCAGCCCAGCCCGGCCTCCCGGGCTTCAAAGCCGAACCTGGGCCGCCCTCAGGAGCCGCTTTTGGGATTTGGGAGCGGAGCCAAGCTCCGGCCTGTGGCGCTGCTGTGCTGCTGTCACCGGGGGGACTCAGTTCTCCAGCACCACCCAACCCATGGGCCGATCCTGCTGTGGCCGGGAATTGGGATGAACAACCACCGTGGGCACCTGGAGATCCTCGTGGCTGCGGGGGATGGGAGCCATGGGCGAGAGGGCGAGGCAGGATATGAAACAGGGACGTTTTTGTTTTGCCCTGGGAAAATCCTTTACCTTCCAGCAGCTGCAGCTGCCCAGGGATGCCCAGGGTGGGCACAGATCCCCCTGCGGTGTCCCACAGCACCCACAAACCCC
>VXBB01012048.1:143599-153954 GCA_013399915.1 Illadopsis cleaveri
CACACTCTGCTCCCCACCTCCCTGGGGAGGTGTCTGGAGGAGCTGATCCCTCTCTGCCTGCCAGGGAAGGAGGCTGTAGCAGCAGCCTGTTCCATCCCGGGGGGCTGGGGCACACAGGGGTGGTGGCAGAGCAGGAGGTGACACTGGAGGAGCCCACACGGAGCCACTACCTCGGCCTGGGGTTCTGGGATGGCCCCAGCTCTGCTCCTCTCTGCAGTACTCAGAATCCCCTTGGTGGAACCACGGGGTCGTTGAGGGTGGAAAAGAGCTCCAGGATCACCAAATCCAAGCTGTGACTGATCCCCACCTTGTCCCCAGCCCGGAGCACTGAGTGCCACCTCCAGGAATTCCTTGGACACCTCCAGGGATGGGCACTCCAAACCTCCCTGGGCAGTTCCAATGCCTGAGCACCCTTTCCAGGAAGAAATTCCTCTTGATATCCAACCTAAATGGATTAAAATCCCCATCCCTGGATGCATTTCCATCCCTGGAAAACTCGCTCTCGAAAACTTCTGGATCTGCTCATCCCCCCAGACTCCCAGGATCAGCCCAGGAAGTGCAAGGCATTAAAAAAAACCCCCGAAAACTTGGGGCTTTGGCTCAGAAAAGGTTAAAAAATCCATCCCATCAGTGAAGCCCCCTCTGATCCAAAACACACTCAGGGAGGATGGAAGGCACTGGATTCCCTGGAGCAGATGGGATGCACTGGATTCCCTGGAGCAGATGGGATCCGCTGGATTCCCTGGAGCAGATGGGATCCGCTGGATTCCCCGGAGCAGATGGGATCCGCTGGATTCCCCGGAGCAGATGGGATCCGCTGGATTCCCCCGGAGCGCACGGAACGGCGCCGATTAATTGTTGGTAAAGCTCCCCGAGACGCTGGGAGGAGTGAAAAGCAGAATTATGGAGATCCATACGTTGCATAATAAAATCCATAAGTGTTCCCAAATAAATGCCAGTAATCCGGTTAGTGCTCTCATGACTTTGTCACATCCTAAATTTACCAGCTGGCTCCTTTCTCCACGCCTGCTGCTCGTGGCGTGCGCTAAATCTTAATTCCCACTTAATTGCCTGGAGTTTATTTCCCTGGAAAAGTAGAGGGTTTTTTTTTTTCTCCCTGACACATGGACAGGGCCTGATCTCATCACTCTGCTCCTCCTCCCCTAAGTGCTGCCATCATTTTTTTTTTTTGGGATGGAGACGCCAAACTGGAGACCACAGTGAAAATAAGGCTGGGGGGCCTTCCCAATAAAACAGAATTATGGGATGGTTTGGGTTGGAAGGGACCTTAAAGATCATCCTGTTCCTGTGGGCTCATGATGGGATGGAGGGAAGAGTGATGCAAGAGGAGCTGTTTAATTCCTCCCACCTCTGAGCATCCCCAGCCTCCTCCTCCAGCTGGGATGAATCCAGGAACCTGGGATGGTGGAAGGTGTCTCTGCCCGTGGCAGGGACGGGCTTTAAGGTCCTTCCAACCAAACCATTCCATGATTCCAGGATTTTACTGCACTTCCCTATCCAAGCTGAGTTGGGGGGAGGGTGTTTAGGCAAAGATTGGGACTGGGGAGAGCCAGAGGGGGAAAGCCCAGGATGGTTTGTGGCTTTTGAGCCCCTGTTTTGGGTCTCAGGACAGAGAGTCCCAGCTGGAATATTTTATTTATTAATTTTTTTTTGCCAAGCTGACTCACTCTTCTCGGAGGATGAGCGGGCAAGTGGTCAAACTGGCAAGGGGAGCTGGCAGGAGGCAGGGAAAAATCCCAACCAACCAGATTCCCAGGAATCCTTACAGATCTCCTGTGATTTGGCCAGAGCTGAGAGGGGAAGGGATAATACCTGGGCCTGCTTCCTAATGCCAAGTTTATCAGCTCCAGCTCATCTATAAGGAGCTGGAATCAACTGATTTGCAAGGGAGAACTTGGCTTTTTAGGAATTCCATCAGTGACTCTGGGCTGGCTTGGAGTGAGCAAGGAGTGGATCCAAGGGTTTTACTGCTAACCTAGGGCTGGGGGCTGGTTCAGCCAAAAAGGGGTGAACTCCCAGCAAAATCCTCAGGGATCCAGGAAGGAAGGAAGCAAAATTCAAACCAGGTGAGGCTCGAGAGGTGTTTTGGTTCCAGGAATGCTTTGGCAGGAGAACAAGTGGGACAAAGTGCTTTAAAATTAGGCTGGAAATTAGAGCAAGTTTACAGAAGCCCAGAAAGGTTTCCCAGCTGTAAATGTGACACCTGGAATTGCCTGGATGGCACCTGGAGCCACGAGAAACCTGGATCAGTGGTGAGTCCTTCTCCACCCATTGTTTGAATCCATCCAGGGGAGGGATTTGCTGCCCTTATTCCCATTTTCCCAGCGTTTTTTGTAGGGAAAATACATTCCAATAAAAACCAGGCAGCAGATACTGAGCAAACTCATGCTCAGGGTCAAGGGAGAAATCCACATTATTGGGAATTTAAATANTTGAGCAAACTCATGCTCGGGGTCAAAGGGAGCTCTGTGCTGAGCACAGGGAGAAATCCACATTATTGGGAATTTAAATATCCAATTATCCCAACTGGGATTGGGATTACTGGATATTAAAAAGCATCCTCTGGGTAAGATTTCTGGGATAAGAAGGCCTGTTTCCTGAAATTCTGAGGGAAGTATGAAATTCCTGATTTACTGCTGGGATCCTGTGCAGGGGTGGAGATGCTCAGCCCTCTTCCATCCCACATTGGGATAATTATTGGGATAATGGGAGCTCTCCCATTATCCCAACCCCAACAGGAGCACCAAGTCCCAAATCCTTTCCACCCCATAAAAAGAGGCTTACCCCACAGTCCCTATTTTCATGGAAAACCTGGAAATTGGCAGGTTTACCACAGGCTTCACTGGGAGTGGTGAGGATGGAGTTAAGCTGGCAGTGAGCTCATCCCTAATGAACAGCCTCACGTTTTCCTAAGGGGCCAGGTTGGCTCCATCTGATCCACTTTGTCTCCAGGTCAATACTTCATCAGGCAGCTTTGGGGCTGGCTTGTTTTGGTTTTTTGTTTTTTTTTTCTCTTTAAATGCATCCTTATCTTCCTATAGGAGGGAATGTTTTGCTCTCCCTCCATTACAGAGCTTCATGTATTTTTCAAATGGCAAAAAATTCAATTAAAACACACGCCGGGCTGCAAGGAAATACTTCAGGAAAAATTCAGAGAGAGCATTTGCAGGGCGTTTAAGAGTCGCTCATCCCGGGGTCAGGAAAGCCTTGGGATGCACCTTGTCCTGGGAAGGGATGGCTGGATGAAGGAGAAAAAGGAGATTTTTTTTCAGTGCAGCCTCCCCGTGTGGAAAACTCAGGCTGGCCCGAGGCCGGGAAGGGATGGCTGGATGAGGTGAGGAAAGAAAAAAAGCAGATTTTCCAGTCCGGCCTCTCCAGCGGGAATCCCTCGGCGGTGTGGAATCCACGGGGGTTGTTTTCCTGTCCCTCGGGCACAGCGGGCAGCAGGACCAGCCCTGGCTGCACCCACCGAGGAGCACAAAACAACAGTGATGGGTGATCACCAACCCCACAGCCTGGAGAGGGGCATGATGATGATGATGATGATGATGATGATGATGATGCACAGCTCTCCCAAGGATGTGGGATCGCTCCGGGATGGGGCGGGAGAGGCGATGCCAGCTCCCAGATCCCAAAGGCAGCGTGGGATCGATGGCTGCAACAACCCCGGGAGGCTCTGCCTTGCTCCGGGCAGCCGGGAGGGGAGGCTTGGCTGGGCTCTGCGCTCTCCGAGATGGGACAAATTGGGACTGAATTATTAATAACCACTGCAGACTGTCTGCTTTCCACCTCTGCGGGAGCCTCTCTGATTTAGGGCACAGCTGCAGTGCCCATCCAGCTTCCCTCTGCCATTCCAGGGGCACCGCATCCCGCATCCTGCCCTCTCCAGAGGCTCGGGATGAGCAGAGCCCGGAGCCAGGCTCTGTCTAGACACGGCCCCGAGGGAGCGGGGAGATGGCAGCAATTAACAACCTGTTTGTTATTTTCCCTTTATCCGGCCTTTATTGCCCCGATAAAAGCCGCTCCTAATTCCAGCTTGAGCTCTTCCCACAGCTCTCCCGGCTTCGCTGTTATTGCACCAGGCTCGCCGTGAGTGATTTGTGCAGGCAGCAACACCGCGCTGGTCCTCAGGGGGTGGAATATTAGACACACCAATTAGCTGTCTGTGGATAAATTCCCATTTACCTGCTCGGCGCAGGCAATTTTTTTTCCCAGCCCGCTCCCTCCGTCTGCTTTTCCCTCTGTTTCCCCCCCGCCCTCTCCCCTCCCGCATCGCTGGAATTCTTAATTAAGAGGGGGGGAAAAAAGCTGCTTAATGTGACCTCTGACATGACGTAATGCAGCCCCGAATGTCTGCTCGGGCTCTTTGCAGCCAGACACGGAGCAGGTGCTGCGCATAGCAAAGACACAGCCAGACTCGCCAGCTCCAGATGGAGATTTTTGGGATGGATCAGCCCTGCCCGGGCTCTGAGGAGGAGCAGGAAAGCTCCCAGCAGCGGGAGGGAAGGTTGGGAAAGGCTGGGATGGCATGGGAAGCATGGAATGGCTCCCAAAAAAATGGCTCTGCAAGTCACGTTTTAAGAGAATTAAGGAAGAATAAATACTCAAACCCTTGGATCTTGGCGGGAAAAAAAAAAAAAAATTCCCCTCGATGTGTTTGTTGCTGCCCGAGAAAGCAAATTACAGAGAAGCACGGAAAATGTTGGGGTCAAAAGGCCAAATCTGAGTTTTCCTCTAGTTTTCCAGTGGGAAATGTCACATTAGGGGGGGAAATCATTCCCAAGGCAGCTGGGAAAGCTCATGGACAGCGGAGACATGGAATGCTCCAGGTCTCTAAAATTCATGGAGAATTTGGAACTGGCTGGAGCCAGTTCCCGTTTAGCTCATTGCTCCAGGCACCTGTGCCAGAGCCTTCCCTACCTTTATATTTTTGGAGTTATAAATGGGGAGCGAATTCACCGAGGAATCTTTCACCATTTCACACTGAAATTCCATTTTTTAATCTGAGTAAGGGGGGAAATAAAGTATCCCAGGCTGTGTCCTTGTGTCCTGGGCCTCGCCTTGGAGTGGCCAAAAGGAGTTTTGCTGGAGAACTGAATTCACAGCATGGAAAGGTGCAAAGTCTCAGTGACTCGGGGGACAGGGATGGGCCACGTCCCCAAAATTCTGGGAGGAACAGCTCAAACCACATCCCTGAGCTGGGTCATTCCCAGGGGAGAAAGATGAGAGCATCGAACGCCAGGATTGTCTCCAGCTCACCTTATTCCCACCATCCCAAAAAGGATTTCTTTATTTTATCCCTGGTTTTGCTAAACAAAAAAAAAAGGCCAAGAAAATCCATCTCCATCGACTTTTAAAGGCTGGGCCAGGTGGAGCTGGTACCTCTGGCACCAGGATGCTCCCAGCATCTCCCTGGCCAAGGAACACGTGGAATAAGCAGGGCCAGGCAGATTCCTGCATCCCCCTCCCAGTGACTTCCCTTCCTTTTAACTTTGTGCCCCGCAGCAAGGACAGAGCTGATGGGCTTTGCAGGGAGATGATGCCCTGGGTGTTATTTACAGCTGGCCAGAAAAATCAACATCTGGAGAGGGAACCTCATCCCTGGCCATCTGTCACTTGGAACGGAGCTCTGCAGGAGGCAGGTGAGTGAAAACACCAGGATTTGCCTGGGGAAGGGGTGGCTTTGAGGCCACTGTCCCACCTGAGCTTTGGCCTCTCTCCAGAGGGGTCACTTCACTCTCAAAATCCCAGTGCTGGGACAGGGAGTCGCTCCCAGGTACAGCCCAAGCTCTGGGAAATTCCCTCTCCCAAATCAGGCATGGAGGAAAGAGCAAAGTGCAGCTCCAGGGATGGATTTTCCCCTTTTCCTCTAAACAGGGGAAGGCAGGAGACAACTGCAGAGCTGCTCTGAGCATCGTTCCCTTCTGGAAAGGGCTGCAAAACCTGTGGGAAACCACTGGGAGCAGGATTTGGGAAGAGCTGACTCAGGGAAGGGAAAGGAGCGAGCAGGGGGGATGTTCCTGCTCTCCAGCTGTGGCACGTTGGATATNTGTCAGAAAACAGTTGGCTCCAGGTGGACACTGGGCGTTTCCTCCTGCCCCAGGCTGAGGGACAAAAGGTGGAGGATCCAATGGACCACCAGCATCCCATCCATCCCCAGGATGCTCCCAAAACTTCCCATTCCTCCTGTGGCTGGGCTGATGCCCCCACAGGATGGAGAAGGGGTGGAAATCTCAAAGCCAAAGGTGCCAAATGCAGCACGGGGGGAGAAGCTCAAGCAGGCAAAGAGAGCTGAGGGAGCCTCTGCTCTGCCTCCAGGGAATCCCTCAAATCCCTCTGAGGAGCCACCAGCACACCCTGGTCCCTTGGGAATCACTAGAGGCTTTTTTTTTTCCTACAGCCAAAGGAAAAAGGCTCAGAAGAAAAGAACTGGTGGAAAAAACTCCAGGTGAGGGAGATGCTGACAGAAAAGCAAAGCTGTTGAATTTCAGTTATAATTTGGATGCCTAAAAAGAAGGAGTTAAACCAAATTCCAGAGCAAACCACACCAGAACCACAAGGAAAAGTCTTTTTTCCTTTCCTGACCCTTCACCCCTTTCAGGTTTTGGCCGAAACTCTTTGGCAGCTTCTCAAGTTTTGGTCACCTCAAGCAAAACAGACTTTTGGCAACTGAACTTTCCAGGCAATCTTTTTTCCCCCTGCCGTTGGAGGCACAAAATCTGAAAGAGGCTGTGAAATGTTGTCCCTCCCTTTCCCCTGGTGCTGGAGAGGGAAGATCCANCTGTGGCACGTTGGATAGAGGGCAGGTTTCCATGATTTTTGCTGGATAATTGTCATGTTCATCATGGGACACGCACACAACAGGAATGGGAAGGGCTGCATCCCCCTCTCCATCCCATCCCAGAGGCACAGCAAACATCCCTCTAACCCTGGGCAGAAGCAGCACATTCCAAAGCTGCCACTTCCAGGCAGGAGGCAAAACAGGTTGGAAGAGATCCCTACCAACCCTTGGGAAAACAAAACCAAACCAACAAATAAAAGATATANCAAATCCCTCTGAGGAGCCACCAGCACACCCTGGTCCCTTGGGAATCACTAGAGGCTTTTTTTTTTCCTACAGCCAAAGGAAAAAGGCTCAGAAGAAAAGAACTGGTGGAAAAAACTCCAGGTGAGGGAGATGCTGACAGAAAAGCAAAGCTGTTGAATTTCAGTTATAATTTGGATGCCTAAAAAGAAGGAGTTAAACCAAATTCCAGAGCAAACCACACCAGAACCACAAGGAAAAGTCTTTTTTCCTTTCCTGACCCTTCACCCCTTTCAGGTTTTGGCCGAAACTCTTTGGCAGCTTCTCAAGTTTTGGTCACCTCAAGCAAAACAGACTTTTGGCAACTGAACTTTCCAGGCAATCTTTTTTCCCCCTGCCGTTGGAGGCACAAAATCTGAAAGAGGCTGTGAAATGTTGTCCCTCCCTTTCCCCTGGTGCTGGAGAGGGAAGATCCATGAACTTCCCCTGTTTTAACCCAACAGCAAAACCCACCCCGGCTTCTGAGCAAACGGCGCAAAAACCTCACCCAAAACTGAGCAAATTCTCATGGAACTGAACTTAAAATTTTATTTCCAGCCCAGCCTGGCCTTGGGCCAAGGCAAGGAGCTGGAATGGCCTCGGGAACACCGTCAGATGCTCTCCAGCTGCTGGAGGAGAGAGGGTTGATGCTCAGCCTCACCCTCCTGGACTCCTCCACCACCTCCAACCCTGTGGGGCAGGGAGAGGTCACTTTTCCAGGTGCTGTGACAGGCTCTGAGGGATGGAAAGCTGTGTTTGATCACCAGCATGCTTGGGAAGGGAAAACATCTGTGTTTTGCTCCGTGGAGCTGGGAGGAGGCTGAGGAGATGGTGCTGTGTGGGGCCAGGAGTTGGACCCCATGGCTCTTGTGGGTCCTTTCAGCTCAGGATATTCTGGAATTCTGCCATTCCTGCTGCCTTCAGCCTCACCAGCATGGAGCTGGTGATGATTGGGAAGTTTTCCCTGCTCTCAGGGACATGCAGTTGGACACAGCCCCGTGTGGGGATCATCTCCATCCCCCACTATGACGTCCAGTCCCACATCTGCCCACCACCAACCCCCAGGAATGATGAGAAAATGCAAACAACGAGTGTTTTGTGCAGTTTCTCGTCATATTAAGCCCTGCCTGAGGCGCAAATTCCCCTCACTCACCCAGCCCTGGTGGGTTCAGGCAGGAGGGAGAGGGGCTGGAGGTGCCTCCAGGGCTCTGTCACCTCTTTGTGGGGCAAGTGGTGGCCCCAGCCCTGATGACCGTGGGGAGAAAAACAACAAATCCTCCCCATTGCCACAGCAATGAGCATCTCCTGCCTGCCTCAAACTTCAGAGCCCACCCAGGACAAACCCCTTCCCTCATCCCAGCTGCCTGTGTGGGTTTTTGAGCCCCAAAATCAGCTGCACCTCAAAAAAATCCTGCTTTTCCTGAGGCTTCTCAAGCTGCCCCTGAGCTGCTGGGTCCCTGCTCATCCCATGGGATGTCCTGGCTGGCGTGTGCCCCTGGTGACCTGCGGGGTCCCTGCCTGGTCCCCAAACCCCTGGTGTGCCCCAGGCCAGCAGACAGCTCTGGCTTTGCAGGTCTGAGCCGCCTCCGAGGCAAAACCCGTGAAAATTTCCACTCGAGCAGCCAACAGCTTTGCTGGGAGCCCGGCCCTGCCAGGAGAGAATCTGGGCTTTTAATTATTTCTGCTTCACCTGCGTGCTACGGGGATGAGAGACGGAGCCGGCAGGGACACGGCCGGGAGCGGGGCGGGGCCGGGCCCCATCCCTGCTCACCTCACCGGGCACCGGGAGGGCTCCTGGCCCTGCCCACCCCACTCCGCTCGGGAAAAGGCTCCATCCCCACCTCCCATCGCTGCCACCGCTGCCCTGGAGGGCTCATCATCCCCAGCACTGAAGGCTTGGGGAGATCTGCCACCTGCCACAGCTCCCTGCAGGTCCCCAAGGATCTCCTGGTGTTGGGTGGGGGCCAGCTGCCCTCCTGCCAGCGGGGACAGCCCAGCTTGGAGCCCACAGACCTGCTGGTTTTCCATAAAGGAATGTGATCCCAGGGGACACTTTGTGTCACTGCCCACTGCCCCAGCCTAGGGCCACTCCGGGAAATCCAACAGCCCCCCAAAAACCACCCCGTGACCCCAGAGGGTGACACACAGGGATGGGATGGGGCGGGTTTGGGATGTGGAAGTGAGCTGCAGCAAAGGGAAGCTGCCCACCATGGAAAAAGGGGGTTGGAGGTGGTCTAAAATTGAAAAGTGGGTCCCACTGGGTGCTGGGCTGGGCACTGGACATGGCCACCGTGGGATTTTAGGGTGCTCAGCACCCTGAAGAATTGGGGCTTTGTTAGTCACAACTTCAAAGGGATAATCGCTGGGATCCATGGGTTAAACCCCCCTGGGATTTCCAGAGGGGAAATTTGCTTAGCGAGGTCTACGGGCAAATCCTTTAATTTCCTGGATTAGGAAGTCAGGGCAGCTTGTCATTTGTCCTGTGGGGAGGAGGTGACAGAAACCTTGTTGCTTGGGGCTTTTCAAACCAACTGCAAGAGCACGGACAGCCTGGAGCATCCCAGCCCCTTCCCTGTGCTCCTGCCAGCATCCCAAACTCGGAGGGGAAGGAAAACCAACAAGGAAAACACTCAATAATTTGGCTCAGCTCTGTGTTTTCCTCTTGGTTGTGCTCCTGATATTAATTTTGCCTCTCCCTGGGGAGGAAAGGGTTTGGGGAAAGACAAGGATGGGGTGTTGGGGATGTTGCTGAAGGGAGGAGAGTGAGAGCAACCAGGACACCCCAAATGGGAATTAGGAGAGGAAAGGAGCATGGAGACCTCTCTCACGAGCTGGGGAAGCAGCAGAGAGACCCCAACCCTTCCCCTTGGTTCTTTGCCACCCTCAAACTTTGGGATGCAGCATCCCCGGGGCACAGGGTGGGTCTGGGGAGGTGGGACACGGCAGGGAGGGGCTGTCAGCATCCCCCCCTGGGCATCCCAGCGGCCTCCCTGCACCTCTGGGAGAGTGAGGATGAGGATGGAGAGGGCAGAGGCTGCCAGGGGAGGGATCTCTCCTTCCCTGCCCAAAATCCCTGGGAAAAGCAACACGGCAGTTCCCGCTCGTTGAGCAAGAAAAGCAGCAGAAAGGAAAAGCANGCGCTCCGGGGCAGCCCCTTCCCATGGAGTGCCCGCAGTGAATCCCCTCCCGTCCTGCCCGCCTCGCTGCCAGCCCGTGCCAGCCCTCCCTGTCCCCTCCATCTGCTGTCCCCGCACAGGTGATCGCTGCTGGC
>VXBB01012048.1:156608-172081 GCA_013399915.1 Illadopsis cleaveri
AGAAAATACCTGTTTGGCTCTAAGAACCTCCTGCACTTTGCTGCTCAGCTCTCGGGGGCTTTTCCTGCCTGCCCGACGTCAGCCGGGGCCGATGCTTCTCCCTCAATGCAGCATCCAGAGGGAGCATCCAAACACTCCCCTTCTCCCCTCCTCACTGCCAGCTTGTCTTTTTTTGCTTCCTTTCCCTATTTTCCTCCAGTTCCCCTCTCTGAAGTGGAATGACACCGTGTTAATTTGCTGCCCAGCTCCCCCTGAGACTGTGGAGCTTTAATTACATTTTTCTCCTGGTTGGTGCAAGGCTCGGCTGTAATTATGCCAGGAAGAGCATTACTTAGGGCTGACCTGGGAGCAGCATTCCCTCTGGGAGCCTGGCTGCTCCCAGGGATTCTTATTTAAGGTGCTGGACAGCAGATCCCCCATGCAGCTCGTGTTGGAGCGAAGTGTTTGCCACGTGCCACCCATCCCTGGGACTCATCCCTGGCACCAGTGATGGTCCCTCCTCCCTGAACCAGCCCAGCCACTGATTACAAACCCTGGAACTGTGGAAGCAGGAGGAAACTCTGGAGAGATGCATGATCTGCCTGCTTTGCTTTAGAGCCACCATCATCCATCCTGGAGGGCTGGAGTCAGCCCTGATCTGCCCCAACATTCCCTGTGCATCCAATCCTCCCCAGCACCTGGCTGTGCCAAATACCAGGGGCTGGGATGAGCTCCCTGACCCACCTCTGTTCCCTGGATATTTTATTTTAGTGGATGATGACACACTAATTAGCCTGAGGTATCAATTAGCGCTAATGAAGTGGGACTTGGGGTGTCCAGTGCATCCTTCCTCCTTCCAGGGTGGCAGCAGGAGGAGTGCTGGCTCTTGGCTGATCTGAGAGGGAATGAAGATCTCCCAGAGCACTCCCAGAACACCCTGAACATTCCTTTTAAACGGGCTGGCAAAGAGCTCCCTCCTTGTCTCCCTCTGAAAGCTGGTCATGGAATCATGGAAAGATTTGGGTTGGAAGGGACCTGAAAGTTCATCCAGGTCCATGAGCAGGGACACCTTCCCTATCCCAAGGTGCTCCAGACTTTCTCCTGGCCTTAAACACTTCCAGCTGCTACCAACAGGAGTTCCTCAGCCCTCGTTCACACCCCCTCTGCCCTCTTCACTTCACCTGAACAATTCCAGCGAATCAGAGGGAATTATGCCTTCTCCCATTCCAATTACAGCGAAGAGAAATTAGGAGAATCTCCCCTCGACCCTAAAAGAAATCCCTTAAACGTGCAGATATCACTGTGCTCTACTCAGACTCCAACAACTTTAAGAAAAGCAATTTCCCTGTCTGCAGCACACTGTGTTTTTAGCCTACTTTCCTCAGGAAATGGGGCTCACTCCTGTGATTGTGCTGTTTATATATCTATATGCCATCACTCCCACACTAATAACTTTTGAACGTGTTGGCCAATTCCAACCAAATCTGACAGAGCGGCAGAGTTTTCAAAAATACTGAATTCTTACAAATTTAATGAAAGCCGTGGGTGGGCACATATTTTATTTTTTTTATTTTTTTTTTTTTACCCCCCCACCAAGGGGAAGGCTGCAGAGTGAACTCAGTATGCTCAGATAGAAAAGAATATACACACACACACACACACATGCACAGCCACGCCAGGTGCTGGGAAATTGGAGTTTATGTTGTCATTAGAGGGAGGAAATTCCACCCCTGTGCCCCAAAATCTTGGGAATGAGCACGAGGATTCTCCCCCAAGTTGTGTTTTGTGGCATTTGGATGATGCAGTTCAGTGTGGGCGCTGCAGGGGAGGGCTCCTTCATTAGGAAGCTTTAAAATTAATCGGACTAAGATTAATAAGAGAGCTTTTCTAGCTGGATCTCAGCATGTAAAACCTCTCTGTGCTCTGGTTCTGCAGGCTCAGGGACTCTGCCAAAACCCTCGTGAGGGGGGAGAGCTCGAGCCCAGGGATTGGAGGTTTCAGACAAAGCGGTTTAAGGTAAAAGAGCAGAGATTTACATGGGATATTGGGGAGGAATCCTTCCCTGGACCCACCTAATCCCATCCACCTCCAGCTCCCCACCCTCCCTGCTGCTCTCCTGGATCTCCCAGTCAGGGCAGGGCAGGGACGTGTTCACACCTGGCATTCCTGACTTGATTTTTCCCCCCTTCTCTCCCATAATTAGAGGTGGAATATCACATGCCAAGAGCTCATTAAGCACCTCTCCCAGTCCCACTCTCATGGTGTCCCAGGATCATCACCACTTGGGACAGAGTATGTTCAGGTCCTCAAACCCAGCGTCCCACGGCAGACTGGAGCTCCACATTCCCAGGATCCATCCCACAGCACTCCAAGAGCCCCGCATTTCCAAGATTCCAGCCTTTCTAGGCATTTCCATCCATCTCCAGATCACAGGGAAAGATCTGGCCTTCCCACTCCTCTGCAGCCTGCTTCCTACCTGACATTCTAGTGGGATTTTCAATTTTTTTTTCCAGCCTGCTTCCTACCTGACATTCTAGTGGGATTTTCAATTTTTTTTTTTTTCCAGCCATCAGCTCGAAAACATCATCAAGCCCAAAAGTGCTCCCAAAGCAGGCCTGGGAGGCTCATTCATATTGCAGATAAGCCCTTGGCAGACGTGCTGATAAAGATTTCGAGTGTGACTCTGCATACAAATACTCCAGACCCAACAATTAATCCGGCACAGGAGGTTCAGGAGGCACCTGGGTTTTTCCCCTAACCCCAGCCCTTTTTCCCAGCCTGCCTGCTAAATATAGCTCCTGCTCAGAAAACAGAAAGGAATGACATGCTCTAATAAACCACCCCAAAATGTGATACAGAGAGGCCTGAATTCTCCAGAGGAGCTTTTCCTCCTCGCCTCGCTGCTGGTGCTGGAGGTTCTTGCAAGGCACAGAGCTCCAGGTGCCCTTTGGAGCCTGCTACAGGGTGCTTGAGCTGGCCCTGCTTTGAGCTGGGACCTTATTTCAGTTTAAATGAAATAGAGAACTTAAATGGCTTATTTTCCCCTTCACTCCTGCTGATTTTTAGCCAGATCAGATCCCAGTTCTGGATCTCTGGGCAGTTCCATGAGGACTGCACAGGGAGAAGGGGCATTGTTGGGCACCCAGATCTGCTGTTTTCCAACAGAACCTCAGCCAGGGCAAACCCTGGGAACCCATTCCCTTTTGGGAATGGAAATAGCTGGAAATTCATACAGCACAGGCCAGCCCTGGGATGGTTCCTCTTGGCTATGAGTCAGGCAGGGGATATGGGCAAACAGCATCTCAGGAGCCCTTCTGCTCATCCGAGAGGAGAGGGAAAAATGGGATAAATAACCCAGTACCCCCTAAGTGACAGCTCTCAGCCTGTGACAGCCACCAAGGTGCCACCACCCCCTGCCAGGCCGCCCTGCTCTGGTGACCCTGTGTCACCCTAGGACACCCTGCCTGGCCTCCCAGCCTCACCTGGGGATGTTGTGCATCCCCAGCCCACTGGGAATTACCAGAGGGACAACTGGGCTTGGATCCACCTCGTTTTAAACATCACCCTAAGGCTTGGACAAGCCCAAGCTCCAAATTGCACCAACCTGCAGATCCCCACCACCAGTTCCTTTCCTCCAGCACTGCCCCTACCACAACAAAAACTCTTCTCCCACCGCTCCTGGGCTGAGGTCACTCCTGCAAATCCTGAGCTGCAGCTGGCTGCCAGGGCCTCAGCAGGGAACAGCAGCACTTCTCCAAAGGGCCACAGGCAGAGGAATCCTGTCTGGACTCAGAGTTGCCCAGAGAGGGGCTGGTGGGAGCCCCTGCCCCAGCTGGGCATCAGCTCAGCCCCATCCCTGCAGCCAGTTCAGCTCTGTCCCGTCCTGGCTTTGTTTGTCACTGCTGTCCTGACCCCAGGAAGGGACACAGAACCCTTTGGGGGCCCTTAACCTCCACCCCTCCTCCTCCTCCTCCCTCTCCATGGGCAGCAGCAGCCCCTTGGGCACCACGAGGCGGGATTAGGGCCAGCTAATTAGGATTAGGGACAACTGGACTTGGATCCACCTTGTTCTGAACAGCACCCCAAGGCTTGGGTGAGCCCAAGGCTGCTCTGAGCTCCACATAGCACCAACCTGCAGATCCCCACCACCAGTTCCTTTCCTCCAGCAGTGCCCCTAACACAACAAAACCCCTTCTCCCACTCATCCCAATTCCCCAGGGTGGGATCCCAGCTCAGACACACCGGGACAGGCAGGAATCCTCCCCTTACCTGGACGCCGCGATCTCGGCCTTCTGCTTGGCGATGGTGGCCGCCCTCTCGGCCGCCTCCACGGCCCGATCCACCTTCTCCCGGATCTTGCTGGCGCGCAGCGGGATCAGGTTCTTCCTCTTGCCGCTGACCAGGATGTTCTGCTTGTACTTGCCCTCCTCCTTGGTGCCGTCGGGGAAGGTCATGCAGCCGTAGCCGTGGCGCTTGTTGTTGGCCCACTCGCCCTCGTACTTGAGCCCGTCCGAGCGCTGGCTCACGCCCGAGCCCGAGCGCTTGTCGTTCTTCCACTCGCCCACGTAGATCTCGGTGGTGGTGGCGTCGATGTCGTCCTCGATGACCGAGAGCTCGGCCTCGCCCTCGCCCAGGCTGATGGTGGAGTTGATGTCGCTGGCCGTGGAGCTGACCGTGCTCATGCCGGCCTCGCTCCGGAACGAGCTCTGCTTGCTCCGCTGGCTGGCCAAGGAGCTCTTGGACTCGGACTTGCGGAGCTTGAGCCCGCTCAGCAGCGAGCGCCGGAAGATCCCTTTCTTCTTGCTCTTGAGGATCTCGGCGTCGCTGTGGGCCATGAGGACGAAGCCGCCGCGGGACACGGCCGGGCTGCCGGCCACGGCGGGCGAGGCGTCGGGGTGCAGCGCCGTGCCGTTGGTGTGCTCGCTGCGCAGGGAGTTGATGGACGTCCTCAGGGGTGACCTGATGACCGCAGCCATGCCGTAGGGAACGCTCTGCCGGACGCCGTAACCCTGGCGCATCCCTCCGACCCACTGGCCCTGGTATGTCCCTGCGGAGGGGAGACAAGAGCAAACGGGGTGTGGGTCATGGCATCAAACACCTCTGGGAGCCTTGGTGAAAAGGTGGTGCTCACAGGATTAAAGATGACTGTCACCAGAGGACACGAAATAAAAAACACGCACGCGGTCAGTCGCCAAAGCAAAAAAAAAAGAGACGCTTATTTCTTGACCTCGATTTATATAAATTCTAGGCAACGACCAGGGATTAGAGAATGAGGTTGCCACCTCTCCGACCCCACTAGTCAAACTAAAAATCCATCAGTTTTCTCTCCTCCAGAGAAGAATAATAAACAAAAAAAACAGTTTCTAAAACATCACTTTTGTTTACATAACAATCTGTGAGAAACTCTACTACAAAAATGCAAACATCAAAAAACTGAAAAAAAAATCAAAGTAAAAGATGTCTAATTAGAAGAATTAAGAATTAAGGATGTCTAATTCTTCAGGTTCAAGAGATGCCTTGGGAAGGTGAGGAACTCACCAGTCCCACCAAAGATCCCATGTGGATGACCCTGCGAGTGTGCCTTGAATGGTTCTGTCAATTCCTTCTGGAACTGGCCAAGCACCCACTGGCACACCACCCAGACAGGTGGAAAATGGCTTTTCTGGGGTTGTACTGGACAAACAAATGGTGTCTAAACCTGATGCATTGGCTAAAGCCACCCAGACATTTGTTTTAGGTTGTCTAATTGGCAAATTTGAACTACTAAAAGCAAGCAAGCAAGCAAAAAAGCATAAGCACAACATTTGATTGAATCCTGTATTTCCCTTAAACTATCCTCTAACAAAAGAATTCTACTGCACTACTGATCCCTAAACATTGGGCTTTGGTTGATTGGTTGATTGATTCCACAGCCTTTCACAGCTGTGGAATCACAATTCCACCTCCAGGACGAGGATTGCAACATCAGGTTGTAGATGGAAAACCAGTTGGATTGCAGGATTGCACTGCAGCTGCAGCACACGAGTGTTAGAAGCCAGCCAAGGCACCGAGGAACTGCCCCTTGGATCAATCCCTGATGTGAAAGGGAAGGGAGCAGGGGTGTGGAATGGGGGAATGGTTATCCAGGAGCACACTCTGATCCCGTCCACGCTGCTGGCAGCGATGGCATCTCACAGTGGATGGATAATGTACAACAATACATTTATTTATACACACAGTGCCTCATTCCGGTGTGCTGGGGAAGGAAGCAGCTCCATGGAAATAAAGTCCTCACGGGGAGAGATCCATTTGGATATTCCCCTTGGAATTGTGCCCCCGTTGGAGCTCCTACACTTGCGTGGGCACTTCCTGGAGTTTCTTAACCGGTTGTTGGTGGCACGAAGCACACACAGGGCTGGGAATGGGGGGGACAAGGGACACACCCAGCCCAGGGGGCACAGCTGGACCTCAGGACCTTCCCTGTGCACTGAAATGTGGGGTGGGTGGTAGGTAATCTGCTCGGGGTTCCTAATCCCATCCCATCCCCTCCTGGAGCTCAGAGCCTGGCACAATTCCAGGCTTTATCCCGGCCGGTTGAACTGCAGGGCTTGTTTTTATTCTTAGGTCAGCTTAATCTTCTCTGGACCAGCTCAAGATACAGCGATCCACTGCTCTCCTAAGCTCTCCTGAGGCAGATTGAGGAGCCTGAGGATGGCTCCTCACCGGGCCCTGGAGCTGCTGGAATGCTGTGAACAGTCCCAGCCCTGGGATGTGAAGAGCTGGGATGGGCACAGGCAGCACCTGGCAGCAGTGGGACGTCCCTTTGTGCCAGCCCCGCTCCCACACGCCCAGGGAGTCTCAAAATAGACCTGCTGAAATCGTGAACCCTGCGTGAATCGGGCAGTCCTACCCCAGGACTCCCTGAGGAATTTCCCTGCCTGGTTCCGGGGTTCAGCAGTGGCTCTGGAGAAGGGATCTGGGCTGGAGCAGCTCATGCTGAGCACAGGAACTGCTTCCTGGGAGCGTGAAACCAGCACCTGGCCACATTTTGGGGTGCTTCAGCTGTCTTTTAGCTGCCAGTGCCTTGCACGAATCCCCCAGGATTTGGGCATCCTTCCCTGTGCTCCAACAGCATTACATTATTGGAGTGGCAGCTTTGTGCACCCCAAAAACACCGGCAGGCCCAAGCTGGGGTCCCCACAGAGTCTGCCCTGGAGAAGGGACATGAAGAGGCAGGGGCAGGCAGGATTTACTGAGGGTTTATAGGATTAGCACCGGGATTAGGGCAGGCACTGGCAGGGCAGGGCAAGGAGGTGGTGACAGGAAGAATGACGGGGGTCAGCCTGCGAGGTGCAGCTCAGGGGACACAGCAGACATGTCCCCTGGGGGGGTTTGATCAGCTAGCCTGTGTTGTCTGTCCCCTGTGCTGTCCCCAAAAACGGGGAACAGCCAGTGCTGTGCACCCACAGCTCTCCCCTTGCCTGGGATGGTGGCTGTGGCAGGGGACAGCCTGACAAGGTGTCCCTGCATTCCCTGGGGACCTGGCAGCACCTCTCTTCCCTTCCTGGCTCCATCCCGGAGTATCTCAGCAGGATAACGGAGCAGCTGGGGGAGAGATTCCCCCCAGCACCCCAAATTCACCTGCCAAAACCCCCTCAGGGTGGCTTGGGATGTCCTCACACCGTGCTCCTGCTTCCCTAGAGATGGATTCAATGGGTTTCAGGGAAAGACGCCAGGCAGGGGCAAGGGCACAGAGAGAACAGGTCCTGCAGGAGATCCACCAGATCCCAGCCCTGCCCAAGTCCCCATCTCCCTTTCCTTTGGCTGAATCCCTCAACTCGAGCCCTGACCCCACACAGGTCCCTCGGCCTCCTCATCTCCTGGCAAACGTGCAGCTGAAAAAGCTCCCGGGGTTCAGCAGGAGCAGCGTGAGGGATCCGAGCCCCGTGCTGAACACCTGAGGGACCGGCCGGGAGCAGAGCAAAGCGCGGCGGGCTGGGGCGTGCCAGCGCGGCCCGCCTGGAGCAAATCGGTCACAGCAGGTCACAGCCGCAGCCCGGGCGTGTCCCCAGCCAGGCTGAGGTGCCCGGGATGCTGCCATCCCTGCCTGGCCTTCCAACCTGCTTCTGGAATGGCACAGCTGCCAGGAGCAGCCTTGGCATCTCCTGGGCATCTCCTGGGCAGGCGGATTTTCCAGCCGCTCCACCCCGCCCTGCTTGTTCCCTCCCAGGGAGCAACTCCCAACCCCTCAGCTCTGATTTCATGGGTGTCGTTGCTTCCCTGCAGGAGGCAGCAGCTGGGATTATCCCCAGGGATTGCCTCAGAGGTGTCCCCGACGGCCACCAAGACACCGCGGCCACCAGCAGATCAAAGAGCTTCCTGTCAGGGAGCTCAGTTCTCCCTCAGCCAGCAGCGATCCTTCCTTCCCCGGACTTCATTACTCTCTAACTCCTCGATATCCCGGGATTTGGCCGTGGATAGCAGGAGGCTCCGGAGCCATCTGATCTGCATTGCTAAACGCCGCCACCTCCTCCCCGAGCCCGGCTCAGCTTAACCTCTGCCCCAACATTTGCAGATATGTGCACAAAGCTTGATCTCACAAGGAGCCCGGAGACTCCTTCTCCCTGCAGAGGAAACAGGATTTCAGAGGATTTCACCATATTCCCCTTCACGTGTGCCAGCATGGACCGGCTGCAGCTGCAGCAGGATGGGGCTGGGAGTGGTGGAATGAGCACTGCTGGTGGGAATGAGTGATCTGCTGAGGCGCTGAATGGAGAATTCTGAGGATTCTGGTGGGACTGAGTGATCTGCTGAGGCGCTGGATGGAGAATTCTGAGGATTTTGGTGGGACAGAATGATCTGCTGAGGCGCTGAATGTGGAGAGTTCTGAGGATTTTGGTGGGACAGAATGACCTGCTGAGGCGCTGAATGGAGAATTCTGAGGATTTTGGAGGGACAGAGTGACCTGCTGAGGCGCTGAATGGAGAATTCTGAGGATTTTGGTTCTGAGCACCTCACAGGGTCGGGATGCAGGAGGGGAACGTGTTTCCCTTGGGATAGGAAGCAGGGAGCAATCCAAGGCAATCCCGGCCACGAACCCATGGTATTGCCCAGAGAAGAGCCAAAGCCACCGCGATGGAGGAGAATCCCTGGGGGGGAAAATGTCCCAACCTCTTCTCTCAGCCATGCAGGACAATCCTATGGATGCCTCCAAGATGCCACAGATCCCTCTCCCACTTCTGGGTGGCCCTTTTGTACGGGGCAAAAAGGACGAGGAGAGAGAAGAAGGTCTTGGACATGGAAAGTCAAGATAAAGGTGTTGCTACCAAGGGTGAGGAAGTGGCCACGTCCAGGCCAAGCTCAGCTAAGGAGAGGGCACAGCCTGAGGCTAGGAGAAAACAACTGGAGCCATCCCAAAAGATGGATTGGAGAGAATATTCCTATTTCAGAGAGAACTGTTGAAGTGTAAGAAAGGAAATGGGCTCATGGGGAAGACAGGGATTGATGGAAACATTGAGAGAAGAAAAGGGGCAGTGCTGTTGGACATTCACTGGTGTTCCTAATCCTGAATTTGGGGGTTTTTTTGGCTCACTCTCCTTGGAGCAGGGCTGGCTTGTTTCCAGAGCTCCTGCAGGAATTGCCATGGCCTTGAGGAGCGTGCAGAGCCCATCCTTGGCTGGAGGCAGCGGGGCTGAGAGCAGAGAGAGGGAAGTCCCTGCTCTGGAGAGAATCATTCCTGATTCTTCAGCAGTGACAGGGAGCAGCGCTTCCTCAGCATTTGGCTAAAATCCATCCTGGGAAGAGAGCTGAGAGTCTGCAGGGCAGCTCCTGGTGGCCCCATAATGCCAAAATCCCCCAAATCAGGGCTGGCCTGGGTTTGCATCTTGCAGCAAAGCCGGGGATGAGCAGGACTCTGCACCTCCACATTTCCTGCAGGAAACAGGAGTAAGGCAGCAGCATTCCAGCAGTTCAGCTGGCTTTGGGAACCCTTATGGAGCTCCTGTTTGCAAAGCTCTCCCTGAGGATCAGAGGCATTGCAGGAAGAGTGGCATCTTTCTCTGCATTTCTGTTCCTTTGCCAAAGAGATTTTGGGGATTTTGCTGGGGAGGGGAGGAAGGATCTCCAGCTCATCCCTCTGGGATCCAGGCACTGTGGGGATCCAGGACTGCTCCCTCCCGCTGACAAGGTCTTCTCCATGGCTGAGAAGGGACAACCAAGTCATGGCTTGCTGTCCCAAACTAAGGAATTTCCTGGAGCTGGAGTCCTTTCCTGCTCACGGAGAGATGGTGAAACCCCACAGTGATGCCCAGGGAAGTCTGGCTTTATAACAAATAAACATCCCAAGGAGCTCCCTCAGGACCAGCTGGAGTTTGAACAACACAGGAGGAAGCCCAAAGGGAGGAGGTTGGTCAGGTATGTGGGGCTTCCTCTGGCTCAAGGTGGGATCATGCACTTGGATATAAACCTGGTCCATGACATTGGAAGGAGATAAAAATAAGGATTTTTTTGGGTTGGGATGACTGTGTTTTCTTTCTCCTCTCTGCCCATACCCAAAGTTTGGCATTTTGTAGTCGCTGAGCCCTCTGGCCCTGCTCCAGGAACACCATTAAGGAGAAGCTTTACGGCTGCTCCCAGGCTTTTCCCAAAGCCACACGGCTGGTTCCGTGTCCTGCAGGATGAATCCTTTGGCAAACACATGGATAAAGCCCACGGGAGGTTTGCACACACCTGCCCTCTTCCAACCCCTCCTGTGGAGACATCCAAGCAGGAATTTGGGATGTCGTGGAGCACTTTGAGGACACCGGACGCACGTGTGTCATTATCACAGCCTGACCTCAGAAAAAGACAAATGTTTGGAAAAATTCCTTCTCCATCCCTTAGACTGAGCTAAAAACCCAACAGATCCTGGCCCAGTGACTGTGCTGGGCACCAGCAGCATTCCCAAGCTCCCAGCTCTCCTTCCCCACTCAGCAGAATCCCAGCAAGGAGGGGGAAGTGGTCTGAAGTGCCCCCTCCACTTTTCCAAGCCAAAGTAATTAGCTTTTACAAATTGCTGCTTTATCTCGCACAGGATCCTTCCTGGCCTGCTCAGCCCCTCTCTTATCTCTGGCCTCTGCAGCATATTAATTAAAGATGTCCAATGGCAATAATTAGGCCAGGCTCTTGAATTCCGACAGGAGGAGGGAGTTTTACAGATATCCTCTTCCAGCTGCTCGATATCACAGATCCCAGGAGGATTCACGCACAAATCATCTCAGGAACACCCATCCCAAAGGGAAGAAATCTGGGAGAGAAGAGAGGACTGGAGGGTGCTCATCCAGCCTCAGAGAATTGGGACAGAGGGTGTGACAGTGGGGATGTCCTTGCTGGCCATCCTGGGGAATAACTGGGAAAAATGTGACCCCAAATGTCCTACCTGACTCTATGGGGCCTCCTGAGCACAGGATCACAGAATCCCAGAATGGTTTGGGTGGGAAGGGACCTTAAAGTTCATGTTGTTCCCACTCCCTGCCATGGGGAGGGACACNCTGTGGGGACACATTTTCTGCCGTGACACCCCTCCTGCACTGTCCCTCCTGGCAGCAGGACACCGTGTCCAGCTGGGTGACTTCCATGCCCTGCCCTGTGCCCAGCTGCTGCTCCCACCCCACAAACCCTCCCCTAAATCCCACACAGGCATGGCCTGGATGGCTGGGAGATGCCACCTGCACTGCCCACCTCAGAATGTGGGGATCAGTGGTGCTGCCTGTGTCCAACACCACATGGACACGGAATCCACAGCAAATTATCCCCCCTCCAGCCCTGCCAAGGCTTTCCATCACCAAGCCACGCTAAAAACACAGTCAGATGCTTCTGCTGTGGCTGCTAATTTGCCAAAAATATGCTCTGGTAACTGCTTACACAGGGGAAGGAATAAAGTATGGATTTTTGAGTATGCAAATCTAATCTGCAGGCACGAACACGTGATGGGTGTTAGTCATAGTGCTAATGCTGGGTGCATCCAGACATGGTGGGCACAGCCAGGGCTGGGCATCCAGAGAGGCACTGAGGGGAAGGGGGAGAGGATGAGGAGGATGAGAGCTGTCAGGGGCTGCTGTGTACAGAATTAAATCTGGTTTGGGGGGGGTCAATAGATAATAAAGAATTACAGATGGTGTCAGCGTGGTCAGCTTGTACTTCTCAAAGCAGGGAGCCTCCATCTGAAGGAATCAAGCAGTCAGTGGAGGTGCTGGGGTTGGATGAGGTTTGGAAGGAGATGGATTTGGAAGGGGTAGGGATGGGAGCAGGGATGGGTTTGGAACAGCCAGAACCTCTGCAGGAGCAGGCTGCAGGGAGGAGATGGATTTCTACAGCCTCACTCCTCAGCCAGGGAATCTGCATCCTCCTCCTCCTCCTCCTCCTCTGGATGCAAATAACAACAAAAGTATTTCTGGCTGAAACACCACAGAGCAGGGATTGCTGAGCCATTCTGCTTGGGGAAAAATCACTGGGAAATCACAGGTGGCAGGAATGTTTCTCTGAGGGGCATGAGCCCCATCCCAAACACGGGGACACATTTATCTCCTCATTTCCTGTCCCAAGGATACTCTGCAGGCAGCAGGGTGAAGGCTCTCCCCTCACTGAGAAACATTAAAAATATATATTACATGGGAATTAATGTTTTCCAAGGCATTTCAGCTGCTTGCTTCAAGGGGGAAAACTCCATTCCTCAGGAAAAACCAAGCCTGTCCTGAGCATCCCCTCCCTCTTCTCATTGCTTCTGCATCTCCTCCTTCCTCAAACCTGTTGGAAAGTGCCTTTTCCAGCCAGAATTCAAGGAAAGGCTTCAAAAAACCACAATAAAGACAATCACATCTTGGCCTCACTGATTCTGACGGTGCCTCTCAGGCCAGTTGTGACTCCTCTCAAAGCTCCAGGTCCTGCAGTCAGGGGAAACACAACTTTTAAAAGGAAACAACCAAAGGAAGACATTTCTTGTTGTCTGTCCTGGGAGTGGGAAGGGCTGGGTTTGTCAGACACAGGGAAAGTCAAGGAATCACCATCATCATCCCCTGGTGAAATGGGGCCACAGTTTTCCCAGGGCAGCTGAATCCCTGCGGATTCAGCCTCCAGCTGGGGTCAAAAGCAGGATGAGGTTTTATCCCCAGGGATGCAAACCACTTTGGGATATTGCTCAGCACCTTTATTAAGGCCAATGTGCTCCTCTCACAAAGCAGAGAGAAATTGGGCTAATGCTGATTCCCTTAATCCCCTCCATGCTCTAATCCTGCCACAAACTCCGGGATCTCTCCCATTCCTCAGCAGAGATCCAGGAGCAGGGGCTGACTTCCAGCCTTTCCCAAACTCTGTGGGGTTTGGGGGGCTGCATCCCCCACCCCGAGGTGTGGGAGGTGCTCAGATGGGTGGGATGAGGCTGAGCTCCCCATGGATCAGGGGTAGGAGGCTGCTGTAGGATGGGAGGAGGGAAGAGCAGGGTTTATTTATTCCCTGTGAAATAAATCACAGAATCACAGAGTTGGAAGGGACTTTAAAGCTCATCTCATTCCATCCCTGCCATGGGCAGGGACACCTTCCACCATCCCATATTGCTCCAGCTCCCTCCAGCCTGGCCTTGGACACTTCCAGACCTTTATTCATTCCAGGGAAACACCTTGCAGACCCCGAGTGACACCCTGAGCTGGAAATAATACCTTTGTAGTGTTCATCTTCTTGTGGAAATCAGCAAAATGAGGGGCCTTGCTCCGGCTGTTCACTCATTCATGAAAATTCATGATGCTCTGCTGTGTGCTGAGAGTGAGTGGAACCTCTTCAGGGAATAATGTTGGGAAAGCAGTGGCTGTTCTTAGGGAATGCTCATGCATCCATTGCAATTTTTAAGGGTTTTTGATGCAAAGGCCAGAATCTGTCTTTGAAGAGCCAATATCAAGCCCCAAAATACAAACATCTGCCTTTCAAGTTTTGTTTTTTTGCAAGCTCCCGATTGCTTTTGTTAAAAACACTTTAATTGTTAGTTAAATAGCTGAATCCTGGAGCAAATGACCACCAAGACTCTCCTGTAACTACAGCAAACTCCTGTAAAGAAATCCTTTCTTGCTCAGGAGTTCAATCAATGCCAAAACCAGACCCAAAGAGACAAAAAACCTCACAAGGCAGATGCCAAAGGCCAGTGTTCTCCCCTAAAAGACCATCCCCAAGCTCACCCTGCCCAGCTCCTCCATCTCCAAGTCATGCCTACATTAATACAGCTCATCCATCTACGTCAGCGTTACCTGACTCAAAGCATTCAAAATTCATCAGGTTCATTTTAAAATCGAGGCATTTTTAAACAGAAGGCATTTTTAGCTCTTGTCTGCTGCTTCCCAAGCCTGGAAGAATGACTTTTCTGCAATAGCCTGGGTGGAAACCTTGCTTTCCAAACCGAAGCTGAAAATCTTGCAAAATCACATGATTCCACAAGCTGGAGCTTCTAAAGGGAAAAAAAAAAAAAATGTTCAGCTCCAGGAGCAGATGTCACCCAACCACGAGGAGCCCCATGGGATATCAAATCACATGCAAATATCCTGAGATTTGCATTCAAAGCCATGAGAAACCCACCCCAGTGAAATGGCATTAACACTGTGCTTCAGGGCTGAAGTCACCCTCTGCTGTGGGTCAGGGAGAGGGGGTTGATGGGCTCTCCAAGGTTGGGGTCCTGCACAATTCCCTGGAGAATCACAGCCTGGATAAAAGGCTTGGGAAGATGGAGTGAAGGTCTGAGGCCTGTCTGGCAATTTCTGCCTCATGTTCTTTTCTCCGAGGTCAAAATCCTTCTTCCTCTGTCCTGAGCTGTACCTGAAACTAAGCAGCATGTTCCAGTGAGAGAAGTAATTACCATGAGTTCATGGCATTCATTTTTAATGAGGCTGGTCAGAATCTTCATTTAGTATTTTGATTCATTTTTCTGCGCTCGGCAGCTCCTGACGGCTCCGGCTTTGCTCTCCTGGAACCACTGCAAGCAGCTTCCAGACCCAATCCAGACAGTGAGATGCTCCATCACCAAAATCTTGCCTTTTTAAAATGAATTCTCAGCTTCTGAGGGGTTTTTAGGACCAGCTCTGGCTGTGTCTGGGCGCTGCAGGAACGGGAGGATCGAGGATCAGGGCGCTCTTGTATTTGCTTGTTTCCGCCCACTGTTTAAAGTGCATCAACAATTCCTTCCCGGCAGCAAAACAAGGGAAGAGCTGGTACTTTTAAGGTAATTCTGACATCCGTGCTATGAATAGATGCTGATGGAAATCTGCCCTGACTCGTCGGTTCCCTGTGCAGGAGCTCAGGGGAAGGCCGGGGTGGGGACAGGCCCCAGGCCGCTGCCATTGTGGCACCATGGAACCTGGAGATGATTTGGGTTGGAAGGGACCTTAAAGATGTCTCATTCCAACCCTCTTGGCTGCTGCTGGTTCATCCCAACCCAGGGCTCTGCTCAGGTGAGGGGATGCATCCCCTTCCCCAGCCAGGCAGGTCCCACACAGCATTCC
>VXBB01012048.1:179865-258534 GCA_013399915.1 Illadopsis cleaveri
GGCGGAGAGGGGCCGGCACCTCCCGCCGGAGCGGGGGGGTCCCCGTGGGCAGGCGGGCGGGGGGTGCGAGGGTGGGAGGACACCGGGAACGGGCCAAAACGCCTCGTTCCGCGCCGCCAGCGCCGAGTCTCCGGGCAGACTCCGCTCCGTGCCGGGTCCGGCACGCCGCAACTGCAACACGGATTATTTATTCATGAAAAGGCCGCGCTGTCGCTTCGCTCCGGGGCTGGATGGCAGCGCCCGGGATTTACGGCAGCGCTCCGGGCTGGGTCCCGGTCCAGCCGGGCTGCGGCGCGCCTCGCTCCCCTCCCTCCAGCACAGCGCATCCCACCGGGGTCCTCCCAATCCATCGGGAGGCCCTCAGCGCTTTGCTCCGCAGATTTTGGGGTGGTTTTTTTTTCCCTCCCCGGGGTTGCTGGAGGTGTTGGAGTCTTCTCCAGGCGCCTCGCGTTGTGCCTCTGGAGCGAGCGGGGTCCGGCTGGGCTGGTGCATCCCCCCGGATCGGAACGTGCCGGGTGTTTGCGGCACCGGGATGCGTGTGCGGGTCCGTGCGCCCGCAAATATCGATCTGTTTGTGTCAATACCCCCGGGGATTCACGCTCCGGCATTAAAGGGAGAGCTCTGCCGGAGGAGAATTGAAAAGATGCTCGCAAGTGCTTGTAAAGCAAAATCTGGGCGATGGAGGGAAAACTCAGCTCTTCCCCAAAAACCTCCGGCTCGGATTTGCCATCCTGCCATCGCCCCCAGCGTTACTGGAGTGGTGGGTTTGGGCCAGAGCCAGCCTGGCCAGGACTCCACAAGGGTAAAAAGTAAACTGTGTGAGTGCTGGTGATGGAAACCCGCGGGACTGAGGCTGTGCATCCCCTCTGGAAAGGCGGCTTGTGCTCGGTACCTGCTCACTGCCCACCCACCGGCAACTTTCAGCCTGTGTCTTCCCACTCAGTTGTTTTTTGGGTTTTTTTTTTTCCTCTCTCGATGCATTTTCTTGTCCATCCATGGAAACAACATCACCACCCTTCTCTGGAAGAAAATCTTCCTCTCTCTCTCTCAGAGCTGGAGGGAAGAGATGCAACTGGAGTGGGTGGAAGTTTTCCCACTGAAGCATTTCTTTCCAGTAGAAAATGTCTTTTCAAACTACGCCGAGTCCTTTGTGAATGCAAGAACTGTGCTCGTTATACATTGGGGGGCTTTATTGTTTCCTTCCCTAAAAATCCCACACTCCAGGTGCTGCATTTTTTGGCAAACTCCCATCTTTTTTTTTTCTTTTTTTTCCCCACAGAGGGAGAATTTGGGTGGAAACCCCCAAACTTTCCAAGAAAAACACCAGAATTGAAGCTGCTTGAATGCATATAAAATTTTTGGCAGGGAACAAAAGAAAATCTAGTCCTTCTGTTGCTTTCTCAGTAGTTTTAGACAGTTATAGTCAGTTTATATATTAATTAGCCAATTAATTATTGGCCAGCTATTCCTTTGGGGGGGATTTGGTGGGGTGTAGGGATCTGAGGCAGGCACCAAGGCATGACACCCCTCTGACCAATGTGGGACGCTGCTCCTCATAAAGCAGGTGCTCAAAATAACAGCAAATTTCATGGCACCTGGTGAAAAAGAAATTCCCAACAATCTGCTGAAGGAAGAGAGAGATTGGGATCTACCCTTGGGATGGTGTGTGGCTTTAAAATGAGGGTTATTTTGGGAGCAGCACGTCTGTACCTGAGGAATGGGCAGGTTCCACTCTAAAAATGCAGCTGTGAGCAAATCCTCTGGTCATGAGCTGTTTTAGGTTCCCTGGGGTGTCCCCAGCCTGTCTCCGTGTCCCCTGAGGGTTTGGTCAGAAAGGGACGTTCTGGTTATTAAAGGGTTTAAGGTGGGCTCCACGAGGCTCCAAAAATTTCCAAAAGCCACATTGGAAAGGCAAATAAACGGGATTGGAAATGTCCAAGGCCAGGCTGGATGGGGCTTGGAGCAACCTGGGATAGTGGAAGCCCTTGAAGGGTGGAATGAGCTGAGCTGTAAGGTCCCTTCCAACCCAAAGCATTCCATGATTCCATGACTCCATGACTCCATGATTCCATGATTCCAGGATTCCATGATTCCAGGATTCCATGACTGTGGGAATGCCAGGTGAAGGGGCTGGATGAACCCTTACAGGGTAATTGTGGTGTGGTGGCCAACCCTGACGCTGCTGGCCCTGAGCTTAGCCCCAGAGAAACCCACTTTTGCCAGACTTTCTCCAAAAGGAAGATTTATTTTAAAATAAAAACCTCCTGCCCCAGTGAGCTGCCTTGGGAATCCTCTCCAACCCAGTTCATATTTCCTCAGTGCTGCTGATGGTGCAGGAGGATGAGGGAGAGGAAATTCCGGATTGGATTTCACACCAGCCCTGAGTGCCAGCGGGTTTTTTCCCTCTGGAAGGTGCTCCTGCCATGCCAGGTCTGGAAGGCTGGGCTGCAGGATTTCTCCAGGAGATTTGACTAATCCCAGGGACTTTTCCACCACAGGAGAGAGGTGGTGTTAGGGCTGACAGGTTCTTTCTCTAAATACCTGGTGTATGTGTGGATGAGTGAGATGAAGTCTGGGGTAAAAAAATAATGATGAAAAAATACAATAAAAGGCAAATCAGCTTCTAATAAAGCACTGAGCGTGGATGGGGGAAGAAAAAGCAGGATTGGGCAGTGGGAGCAATGGGTGTTTTCCATCCATGGTGGAAATGCAGAGCTCCAAAGGAGCAAAGGGAAAAGCTCCTGGGGGTATCCTTGGCAGCCAAGCCAAGGGCACATCAGGCTGGTGATGGAAAGGAGGAGGAATGATGCAACCAGTCCACACTCCAAAAAAAAAACAAAAAAAACCAAAACAAACCAACAAAACCAAAAAAACTGATTTGGAAATGATGGGATGCAAGGAAAAACAACTACAGCAAAACAGTGGAACAAGGGGGAATCACTGAATAGAGTCTCGAAATCCCAGGATCCCAGACTGGTTGGGGTTGGAAGGGACCTTAAAGCTCATCCAGTGCCACCCCCTGCCATGGGCAGGGACACCTTCCACTGTCCCAGGCTGCTCCAAGCCCTGTCCAGCCTGGCCTTGGACACTTCCAGGATCCAGGGGCAGCCACAGCTGCTCTGGGCACCCTGTGCCAGGGCCTCACCTTCTTAGTCTCCCATCCTAATTAAGAATTCCTTCCCAATATCCCATCTAAACCTCCCCTCTTTCAGTCTGAAGCCATTCCTCCCCTGTCCTGTCACTCCATGCTCTTGTACAAACTCCCTCTCCATCACCTCTGAGTCCAACCATTAAATCCACACCTGAACCCTGCTCCCAGTGCCTCGGGCTGACAGGGATTTTTTCCTGTCTGGAATGCTGCAGCCCTGTGTTATAACCACCCTCTCCATTTGATTTCCATTCGTGCTTGGAGGTCTTGACCTGCCAGTCCTGACTGGGATTGGCTGGGAGTAGATGATCCTCTCCCAAGCACCATCAGGTTCTGAGTCATTAACAACAAGGAAATAAATGATCCAGAGTGTTTCTGGATCAATATCCTGGGAAATAAAGCACGAGGCAAGCAGAGTCTGCAGCAGGGACTCGACACATTCTGCTTCTTTAAGCAGCTACATGCATAATATCCAATAAAAACCTTGGGATCCCCAGGGAATTCCAGCTGAGCCACGGGTGCTGGAGGTCCTGAGCTGTCAATATTAAAAATACCCTTAGAAATTTGGGGGGCAGGGGGAAAGATAATATCCTAATGGAAAAAAAAAAAATCACCCAAAATTGTCTCCAGCATGAGGGAATTCCACATTTATCCCCACTCCAGCAGGTGAGGGTGGATTTCTCACTGTACCAGGCATGGGCCTGCATGGCTTGATTATATCTGTTATGTGCAAATGAAATAAAGCTTAAAGCAGTNTTTCATTTTTGCTTCCCGCTCCATCTCCCCCCCAGTGAATTGAATTCCAGGAGTGTAGCATCACCTGACGTTGCCCCTAAGTTTTCCTTCCTCCACTTGGTCTCTGGCTAAATTACCTCCCAAACCCAATTAAAGCCCAGAATGACACTGCAGCCAGCAGAACTGCTGCTAATCTTCCGGAAGATTTGGAACTTATGGAAGTGATTGAAATGGTGGGGAATTACATTACTTGGACGAGGTCAGCCTTGGAGTTGTAAGCAGCATTTTTTTCTTTTTTAATATGTGGCTGCTTCAATGCTAATAACCTCACAGGTCAGGAAAAGCCAAGCCCTGGGTTAACCAGAAAGGAAAAACTCCTGCGTGTCCTCGGGGTTTTTTCTGCAGGGCTGTGAAGAGCTGAGGAGAAAAGGATGAAAGGTTTGGCATTGTGCAGCAACCCTGGCCAGGGGAAATGGGTCTGCAGGGAGAGGAAGGACGGGGCTGGATAATGGGCATGTTGCAGGCATGTGGACAATAAATTACCTCGCTTGTCTTCCCCGTGCTGGGCAGGGGCTGTGTGCACTCCCTGGTCAGCGCCTGCATCGCATTAACCTGCTGCACACAGGACGTGTCTGTTTATCCTGCCAATTACTGCCAATCTAATCAGCCTGAGCCGGGTAAAAATAGAGCCAGTTTCCGTGTGGAAATCAAGAGGCACAAAAACAGCAGCAAAGAAGCTGATCCTCATCAGCCAAGCACATGGGAAGGGGAAGGTTTGCAGCGCCCCGGCGGCAGGAAATGGGTTGGGATGGTTTTTCCTTGTGGGCAGGTGGATTTTTTCCCCCCCTCAGGGCTGGATTTTCCCCAGCATCCATCAGGCAGCCTGAAGGAAGGAGCTGGGGAGTGTGGGAATCACAGGCAGGCTGAGAGCTCCTCAGAGCATGGATGTTCCACGTGCTGTCAGGAGAGAAGGAATAGGGCTGGAATCAGCTGGCAGGGACACATGAGGGGAGGATGATGCACGGAATAGAATCTTGGAATGGTTTGGGTGGGAAGAGACCTTAAAACTCATCCCATCCCACCCCCTGCCATGGGTAGGGACACCTCCCACTATCCCAGGTTGCTCCAAGCCCTGGCCTTGGACACTTCCAGGGATCCAGAGGCAGCCGCAGCTGCTTTGGTCTCACCACCCTCACAGAATTCTTTCCTAAAATCTGATCTAAACCTGCTCTCTGTCAGCTAAAAGCCATTCCATGATGATGGATGGATGGATGGATGGATGGATGGATGGATGGATGGAGGGATGGATGCTGGATGGATGGATGGATGATGGATGGATGATGGATGGATGGATGGATGATGGATGGATGGATGGATGGATGACCAGATTTGAGTTCCTGTGTGCTGTGCAACACACCTAGCAGCTGTGTTCAATAAAATCAAGCTGCTATCCCATGTAAGGACCTGTGAAGGAGAAGTGGAGCAGGACATGGCTCTGCAGGTGGTGGGATCCCATCCTCCTTCCCTCCATCCTTCTCTCATGTTTGCTAAGGGTCAGAGGTAGATTTTTTTTATGATCTTGGAAGGTGAAAAATAAAACCAAGGGAAAACAACGGGATTTCCCGCCAACAGGCTTCATTTGCCCTTTTACTTTACTGGTTCACCCTACAAAAAACGAGTGTTGAGCTGTTTGCCCATGATCCATCTCCAGGAGGACACAGCCTGCCACAAGGAGTGGCCCTTCTTTGCCCTTCTCATCCCAGCTGGAAAATCCCCTTATTTGCAGGGATGTGGCTTCTCTCCCTGGATTTTCCACCCTCCTCACCTGCCTGGAGCTCTGGGACACCCCTTGGCAGGGCAGAAACCCCAAGGTGACCAATTTTCCACAGCTGAAAGACGCCTGTGAATAAACCTGAGGTAGCCAGGCTTAACTAAACCAAAGCAGGGCCTTCATTTCAAGGCTGAGGATTTTCAGCCTGAGCCCGAGGAGCGGGAAGGCGGCCGATGATTAAGGGACATCTGTCACCCGCATGTTCCCGCTGGGATTGTCAGGAAATGCTGACATAATGTGAGGAGAAGAAACCTGCTTTGGAGCAGGGCTTGGCAGGCTGGCTCCCAGCTCCAGCCCTGCCACGGGCACAGGCTGCTCCTGCCCGATGTTGGGAAGGGCTGGAGGAGCTGCTGTGGGGCTCGTCCCAAAGCTTTGCCAAATCTGGAGAAAAAGCCCATTTCTGCTCCCTCTGTCCCTCCTCAGCCTTGAGGCAGGGTTCAAGCTGCATGAGGTTAAAAAAATAAAGGGCTTGGAGGGTATTTGGTTTTGCTTTGAGGGCATTTGGGGTATTTCCTGCCAGGAGCTTGGTTTTTGTCTGTTTTAACAGATACAGGAAGCTGGGTTTTCTTAAATTCTGAGAATTTTTATCATCCAGAGATGTTGAGGTTGTGCCTGCCTCATCCCTGGAAGGGTCCAAGGACAGAGCTTGGAGCCACCTGGGCTAGTGGGAGGTGTGCTGCCCATGGCAGGGGGTGGAATGGGACCTTTAAGGTCCTTTCCAACCCAAACCATTTCAGGATTCTGTGATCCCCAAGAACTCCTGGCCTGTGGAAGCTGGGATTTACAAGTATTGGCCAAATTGATTTTTGGTTAGGTTTTTTAAATTATTATTATTATTATTATTATTATTTCCTCAAGCTCCCAGTGGGCTGAATCCTCAAATGTGACATCACTGATGGGGAAACTGAGGCAGGGACCAAGGACACACTCACTCCTCTGGTCTAACCCTCTGCAAAAGGTGCTGCTCTAACCCTTGGGATTAGAATCTGCTCTCAGAGGAAGAAATAAACCCCAACCAAGTCTTTTGGCACCCGATGAGAAAGCAGAGCTCCCACTCTCAGTTTAATGGAGCTGCTGATGGACGAATTCCTGTGTGAATAATGAATGTTTGGAAATGCTTTGAGCACTGTCAATGCGAAGGACACTCTGATTTCCCTGGGCTCTGAAAGCCAGTGGCAGAAGTTCCCAGAATTGTTTGGACCGTAGCAACAGGGATTTATAATTCATAACAAAGAAGAAATGTCTCTCAGTGAACCAAGAACACACAGCAATGTAAAAAAGCTGACGTTACTAATTTTCTTTTCCTACAAAATGCTGTCACACCAGGGTGGTCAAGGATCTTTTCTCTGGGCAGATAAATACCTATGGAAGGATTTATTCCATATTTGATGTAGGTTTTCAACTGAGGTTTCCTTCTTGCAGCCCGTTTTGTAGGGATTTAAACAGATGCACACTTCAGTGTGGAATATCATGTCTGGGCTATCCAAACATGAGAAATGCCTTTGCTTCTCAAAAGGCAGAGCAGAAAGTTATCCTGCACATTTCATGCACTGGATTGAAAAGAGAAAAAAAAAAAAAAAAAAAAAAAAAAAAAAAAAAAAAAAAAAAAAAAAAGAGAGAGAGAATATAAAAAGAAAGAGGGAAAGAAAAAAAAAAGCAAAGCACAAAACAAACCCTCAGAAAACTCCAAGGCAGATGCAGATTCACGGGGTTTCGAGATCTGCTTAAGGAATCAGCTAGCAGGATTCAGGAGCAGTTAATAACAGGCTGCATTACATGGTACTATTAACATGGGATAATCCAGGAGGGAAAGAAAGGGCGAGGGATAAAGGAACGTCACCCTACAACAGTGAGACCTTCAGAAACCCAGCCACGAGGATTCTAAACCAGATTAACTCAGCTGTCACTGTCAGGCACCAGCACGGGCACAAAGCAGGAGCAGCAGGGATGGGGAAGAGGAGGATGTTTGGATTTTCCTTGGGATGAGATGCACACCTTGGTCCTGCTGAAACAAAGGAGCCCAGGTGCTGATAAATCCCAGTGGAGACCGTTCTGAAGTGAGGGAAATTTTGGATTTGGATCGCAGACATGATGAGATGAACGGAGCTCCCCAAAAGGAGCAGAGCTGGAGGCTGCATTCCCTGTCCTCATTCCCTTCATACCCAGCTTCATTTCCAGCCAGGAATACAATCTTCCACCTCCTAGAGAAGCTCTTCTCACAACCACCCCAAGCTCCTCTTTTACCCTCTGCTCATATTTCCCAGTATTGCTTGAGCCTTCCCTTCAAACTTCCCTCATGATTGAGAGGATTTTTTTCACGACTCTGTGAATTTTGGATGGTTAATTCTGGAGATCTCAGGGTGAAAGCTGGTGCCAGATGAAAATCTGCTCCAATTTTGTCACTTACCTTGAATGCCCCACCTTCATCAGGAGACAGGAGCACACAGGGGGCTGAAATTCTAAAGTCAGGGCCCCAAGTCAGACTTTGGAGTGAAAAGCCTCCAGGTTATTTGCTGGAGGAGAAAAATTGGAAGGAACTGGCTTTCAATCTGCATGCAGGCACCCAACTGATTAGCAGAGCTGCTGAGCACTCAGATTTGGCCTTCAGCTCTGGCTTTATCGATCCTGAGTGCTCAGACAAAGCTCTGGAGTGCTGCAGAGCAGCCTCTGCTCCTCCTGACATGCTGGCAGCACCCAGCCTCGACACCATCCATCCCTAAATCTCTGCACAAGTCTCCAAAATTCCTGTGGGGCAGTGGGTGGTAAAGGGATACATCCCCAAAAGGGGAAATCACATCCTGGGGAAAACCAGAACCATCTGAAATGAAACCCTGGCCCAGCTGAAGCCAATGAAAGTTTGAACGGAGCTGAGGTCTCGCTCTGTCTGCAACAGGCGCCTGCTCCAGTGTCCCAAAAAAACCTCCTTAAACAAGAGCAGGCTGCCCATGGTTCTCATCAGTCTCAAGCACTTCCTATGTTTATTTTCTTGGCCCAGCCCCAACTTTGCCAGTTGCTGCTCTGTGCACTCTGCTGGCCTGTGTTCCCTCCCGTGTCCTCACACGTCCTGGCTTTCCTTCCCATCCCAAACTGCTCAGCTGTGCCATTCTGAGCCCTGAATCCCACCCCATCCTCCTCCCCAGGCACCTCTGGTTTATATTTACTCCCCAGAATGCTTTGGGATCATTTTGGGAAGAAAGCCTCTCCAGCAATGCAAGATGAGACCATCCATCAGTGGCTCTTGCCATGAGGATGTGGCTGCAGCCCCTGATCTGGGAAATCAGGGTAACCCTAACCCTGCTCACAGGGATCAGGGTAACCCCAGACTTGGGGACAGGGTTTCTTCTTGTCCCTTGGCCACAGCAGCAAGGAAGCAGCCGGGGATGGGCAGCCCCTGGTCTGTCCAAGCTCCACATGTGATCCACTAAATCCATCCTGGTGACACCAGGGAAGCCACCAGGACCAAAAGGGTGGCCACAGCCAGCAGCAGCACTTAGCCAAGTGTGGTTTTATTGGAAAACTGCTGTCTCAGACGAGTGTCTTGCTCCTTTACCATCCCTGGTTTTCTCTCTGTCAGCCAGAAATCATTGCCAGTGCATGATCCTGACTTTTGGGTTCAGAAGCACCAGATTCCTCCCAAAACCAGGGAAAGAGGCAGCTGCTGACACAGCCCTCACCCACCTGGTCAGGACACTGCTGCTCCTGCTTTGTCCTGAATTCCCAGTCAGGAGAGAGAGGATCAGTCCTGCTGGTGTGGCTCAGGGTCAGCCCTCCATCCCATCTGCTCTGGATCACCCACTGTGAGCTGGGACAGGAGCAGACGGCTCCAAACCTGAGCCACGTTGGCTGAAATCCACAGGAAAAGCTGTCAGGATGTGTTGCAGAGTCAGGCAGGGCTGGGATTTGGGATCTAGACACGTTCCCCTCCCTCACTGCTGTCACCTGTAGCTTTGCAGATACTCATCCCAGGAAGGTTCCTACTCCCCCATTAACCAGAAATCCACGTGCTCCAGAAGATCCCACGCTGGGCAGGCAGGTGGGAAAAGTGATGCACAGGGATGGATGTGCCCAGGATCTGCAGAGGCAGGGCAGGGACAAAGACATCTCCTGATCCAAGGATTTCTCTCATTTTCTCCATGTGTCAGCAGCAGGGTCCCCCTGCAGCTGCACCACAGGGGAATTGGTCTCCACACTGCTGGGAGTGCCAGGATACAGGGAATGGCTTCCGACTGCCAGAGAGCAGGGATGGATGGGATTTTGGGAAAGAATTCCTACCCTGTAATGGTGATGAGGCCCTGGTACAGGTGCCCAGAGAAGCTGTGGCTGCCCCTGGATCCCTGGCAGTGTCCCAGGCCAGGCTGGACAGGGTTTGGATCACCCTGGGACAGTGGAAGGTGTCCCTGCCCTGGCAGGGGTGACATGAGATGAGCTTTGAAGTTCTTTCCAACCCACACCTTTCTGTGATTCTATGACTGAACTCAATAGTTTCACCAACCCTTCCACAAAATTACAGAACTTTGTTTCTCCAAAGCTTCAAAACCAAGCAAGACACTTTTAAATCTGCTGTGCCTCCTGCAAGCAGCCCAGACCTGAGGACATTCTGCTGCTGATATTCTCTGGGATGGAGAAGAAAATCCATTCAATAACTGGGCTGTTACCTGATGTTGGGTGATTTTTGGCAGCCTTGGAGAAGAAGATGGGGCCCATCCTTTACTGTCTGTCCTCACCACTACACCTCGAGCAAAACAAACTATTGTTTTCCACCAGAACTACCACTTTTTTTTGTGGATAATACTTGTTTCTTTTTTTAATTAGGATTTCCTATTCACATCCAAACAGTGCCCAGAACTCTCTGGGAATGTTGAGATCTCCTTCTCTCCATATCCACTTCTTGAAAACACATCTCTGCCTGCAAAATACCCCAGTGCAGTTCAGACAATGCTTTCAGGCACACGATGGGATTTTTTGGAAACGGCCTGTGCAAATCCAAGGCTTGAACTTTCTGATCCTTTTGCGTCCCTCCCAACGCAGAGCATTCTGTAATTCCGCGGTTCTACTTTAGACGGGCAGGGCAACAATTGGGTCCAAAAATGGGTATGGATGTGCCCAGCCCCGAAACGCACGGCACAAAAGTTGTGTTTTCCACGATCCCTGCGCTCTGCAGCAACAGCGGGTTCCTGGCACCCTCTAATGGAAAAGCTCCGTCACTGAATCCCCGGCCCCAGCCTCGGCTCCTGCTGTCCTATTTTTAATCCGATATCACAGGAATAACTCCGGGCCAGGCACGATACACGGCGTGCCGGGCAGGACCTGGAGAATGTGCTGAACAAATGTCAGGGCTGCTCTCGGGGAAAGGAGAGGCTGCCCGGTGCTCGCCCCCGGCGCCGGGAATCCAGCACGCCCAGGGATCGCTGCTTCACTTATGGAAATCCAAGGGAAGAGCTCATCAGCGCTGACATTTGGGCCTTGTTTGTGAATTTAAGGCACATGCTCTTGGGCTAATCGTGTTACATCGCTTGTCCTTTCCCCTTCTCCCTCCTCTGCCTCGGTCGCATTGATAGGGTGGAATTTTCTAGGATGTTTTTCCAAGTTTGGCGTCCTGGAAGTTGCTCAAATCTCAGGTCGGACTTGGCTCTGGAGCTGTCTGTAAACAGAATTCCTGGTTGAATTATAAGGTATTTTTAAAGCTAGAAAGTGACACCCATAGCCAGGGAAGGTCTCCAAGGATTCGTCCCACCTCGGGGGGGGGGACACCTGGCATTTAGCGGCACAGAAAAAGTCGGGGTGGTGGCAGGGACAGGGTTCCCATGGCCAAAAGGGGCAGGACACTGAGGCTTTTGGCTTCTATCAGGAGCTGGGATCCAGTCTGGGGATCCCTGGGTGGATCAGGGGAAAGAATTGGCTTTTCCATAGGCGGCTCAGTGAGATCCCTGCCCAGGTAAAACATGGAATTTCTGCCAAGTGAGAGTCTGCCCCTGGCTGAGCTGCCAGAGGAGGAGCGGGGTAGGAAGCAGGACCCATCAATCTCACCCTCATCCTTTACACTCTACACCTAGAGACAAATAAAATAATTTAAATAACAGTTTAATAGAGGAATATCCAATTTCCAGCCAATGCTGCTCCGTGCCAGTCTCAAAGCTGTGGAGAGGAGCTCGGAGTCCTCAGAGAGGGGCTCTTCATCAGGAACTGGAGTGACAGGACAAGGGAATGGCTTCAAAATGAGAGAGAGCAGGGTTAGATGGGATACTGGGAAGAAATTCTTTCCTGTGAGGGTGTTGAGGCCCTGGCACAGGTGCCCAGAACAGCTGTGGCTGCCCCTGCATCCCTGGCAGTGCCCAAGGCCCGGCTGGACAGGGCTTGGAGCACCTTGGGATAGTGGAAAGTGTCTCTGACCATGGCAGGGGTGGGATGGGATGAATTCCAAGGTCCTTTCCAACCCAAACCATTCCATGATTCAAGGATTGGCTGCAGCGTGCAGGAGGTTCCAGCACATCAGGTGGCATTTCCCTTGGGAAAAAGCTGCCAAAACCCAACAAATCTGAAGAAAAAAGCAAACTGCCCAGAGCCTGGCAGAGGTGCCATTGGTGACACCAAGAGTTTGACATTCCCACGGCCACCTGTGCATCTTTTGTCTCACAGCAGAGAGCAAAAACCAGGCTGTGATGTGCCAGACCATAAAACCAGAGGACAAGTATTCCCCAGTATCCCCCGAGGGTGACCTGAGTCCCTCAGGTGAATTTTACCTGTGAGTTTAAGGCATGGTTGAACACAGGCCTCTGGATGTGAAAGCCCATCCCAAAATTCAGCAGGTCTCTTCTCAAATGCCTTCAAAACCCTTTTACTTTTAGAATCCCAGTTTCCACAGCAACAAGAAACACAGCTCTCTGCAGAGTTTAGGGCTATAAATAACCCCAAGATCTATAGTTGTGATATTAGCTATGAGGGCTTAAAAAAAAAAATAAAAAAATTGCATGTGGTAGTGAAGAGAAAGGCTCAGCGCTGAAAGGAAACAAATTTAATGAGGAAAAGATGGTTCCTGAGTCGGTTCAGAGCACAGCTTTGAACAAAGGAAAGCTGCTCCTGGTAAGATCCTGGGTTTTTTTGAGAGTCAGATTGATTTCAGTCGGGTTTTTGGGAGTGGTGCTTTACAATCTCCCTTTTCCCTGTGTCAAAACGCTGCGCTGTCTTAAAAAAAGAAGGAAAAAAATGTCAATTAGGTGTTGTTTTCCCAGCCTTGCTCGTCGAGGGGAGGCGATTAGAAGGTGACACTGAGCCAGGTTTTAGCACAGCCCAACCCCTGCCTGCCAGAGCAGCCACTCCATCATCCTTCTTTGGGGAAAGGATGTCTCCGCGTGCTAACTTTAAACACATCTTTTAAATCCTAATTGCTGCCCCGATCCGGGAGGGAAGCTGCTATTCCTCGGGATGCAGTCAGAGGGCAGGAATTCAGTCTGCCGGCCCCGGAGAAGCGCTGGCCTTCCCCCTTGACATCAGTCTGTAAACAAAGGCGCGATCCCATGGGAGAAGGATAAATATTGGCCGCGTTGGAAGCAAAAGAGGAAATTAAATAACCATCACATGGGCGTAAAAACCAGCTCGTCAGGGGAGGGGAGGGGGGGGACCGGTGGCTCGGAGCTGGCAGAACAGATTTGTATCCAGTAGTGAGGAGGAGGAGATGAGGAAGGAGAAGAAAGGAAACACAAATCAAAGAGTTATTTGGAGTTTCCTCTCTTACAAACAGAAGGTCCGTGTTATTGAAACAGACGCACCGCATGTCACCAGTTTGCTGGTGTTTGTTATTTTAAGGATGGTCTTAGGAAGAAAATAAATTCCACGCCGAGGCTCCTTTATACCCATTTTAGGCAGTCTGTGGAGAGGAGCCCAAAGAGTGGGGTTGTGGAGATTCCTCCGGGCTGAGCTGCTGCTACATGCTCTGCTCTCTCTCTCTGCAGGAGAGAATTGGAGGGAGTTGCTGGGAAGGAAACCCACAGCAGATCCAGCTCAGGGCAGGCTGGGGCAGGAACCCACCAGCAGCCCCGTGGGATTCCCAATATCCCACTGCATTGCTGCTGCTGCTTCACAGGGAACCCCAAGAACTGGGAGGAAAAAGGTGGCTGGTACAACATGGACAGGCAAAATGCAGCAAAACATGGAAATGGGAAGCTGCTCTCTGGCCAGACATTCCCTACACAGTCCTGAGCAGAGACATCTTTGCTTTGGGCTGGGGGGGACAGAGCACTCTGCAGCAAGAGGGGAATAATTTGTTTAAATGTGATCTCTTCAAGTTCAAGCTGGGCTCTGAGCATCCCTCAGGGTCCTCTCTGGCCTCACCACCAGCTGGAAAAATTCTGTGGGTGATGATCTGCAGAGGTGCCTCTGCAAAGGAATTGGTTTTTCAACCCAGGGTAAAACAGGGAGAAGAACGACATTGGAATCTCCCATGAGCCACACCAAAATCAGGGTTTTTTTCTTCTGAAGGTGTTGGTTTGTCCACGGGGAGAAAAGTGAGATATAAGCTACATTATTCTGGCCTCCAGCAAATGGTCTGGTGGAGATCTGCTGTTGAGGTGACACAGGCACCAGTTTGGTGTCTTTTTCTAACATTGCCACACTCAGAGCTATAGGAATTTTTGGTGGGGAAAGAGCCAGCACAAACATTATCCATATACAGAAAAAAAAATAAATAAATTAAACGTCCAACTGCAATTTCTGGGCTCAGAGTGCAAACATTTAATTCAGCACCTCCTGGCCCAGTGACATTTCTGGATGGATTGTGTTCTCTAAAAGGTTTTCAAGCCTCCCTCCTCCTCTGGATAAAAGCAAAGCAAGAGGAGACATGAAAAACCTTTCCCTTCAGAGAACACGTCAGGCACAGGACACGCCGTGGGACTGAGGGGACATTTCAGTCCCTGTGATTAACTGATCACCACGCAGGACATTTCAGAAGCTTTTTAAATAGAAGACACAAAAGATTGGAATCAGTAAGAAATAGTAAAAGGAAAAGAAAACATGAGGCATTGCAGAGGGAGCAGGCACCAGGCCCATTCTCTGAGGGCTCTGTCCTGCTCCCACTGAAATCAAAAGGAGTTTTAGAGTTGGCTGCAGTGGGAACAGGAACAGTCCTTAAGGCACTAATTAGTACAGCTGGCTGAATAATGCATAATGAACAGTTCATTCAGCTAATTTCATCTCTTTTTCTATTCATGACTTGCCCGTGAACCAATCCAAATTTTCTCATTTTGGTCGTCATTCAGAAGCTATTTGTGGGTTTCTTCAGGAAATCATCCCCAGAGTGAGATTCCAGCACCCATCCCAACGCGTAAAATATTGGGAATTTGCACAGAAGTGATTAAGTGTGGGACCTGCAGGTGGGACAGGTGACATCAGCTCTCCAAAGGTGGGCTGGGAGAGCTGGGGCTGCTCAGCCTGGAAAGGAGAAGGATCCAGAGAGAGCTCAGAGCCCCTTCCAGTGCCAAAGGGGCTCCAGGAGGCGCAGAAAGTCCAGGAGGGACCTGGGACAGGGACATGGAATAAGGGAATGGCTTCCCACTGCCAGAACACAGGGTGAGATGGGATATTGGGAAGGAATTCTTCCCTGTGAAGGTACCCAGAGAAGCTGTGGCTGCCCCTGGATCCCTGCAAGTGTCCAAGGGCAGGTTGGATCACCCTGGGACAGTGGCAAGTGTCTCTGCCCATGGCAGGAGGTGCAATGGAATGAATTTCAAGGTCCTTTCCAACTCAAACCACAGTTTCATTTTTGCTCAAGCTGATTTTCTATAACCAACTGCAGCAAGACTTTCAAATGTTGCAAAGAAACACTGAACTTTCCACCCACATTCAGCACACACTTGGGCACTTTCCTTTTCTTCCTCGTCCCTTCTCTTCCAGCACTTTAAACGGATCTAGCTGGTTATTGGAATACTGACCCAAGGCAGTGAGAGAAGGGAGATATGATGTGAAAACACCCCAAGGAATGTCACTGCAATAATCAAGTAAATACTTCCAGATTTTCCTTTCCAGCTCTGAAGTGTTTTGGCTTTAGCAAGGACTAAATGAACATTGTGTAAGGGATGGGGGCTGGAATCAGCCTGTGGATCACAGAGGACAACTCCAGCCTGGGCTGCTGCACATCCCTAATTTGGTGAAGTCACCCAAAATGTGACTTTGGTGGGGCAAGATTGGAGTAAAGGGAACATTCCAAACAGGAATGCAAAGGAAATGGCTGGCAGTGATAGGGCAGGGGGGCCAGGCTGAGGCATCCCTGTCCCTCCAGCCAGGAGAGGCAGGGACAGGCAAGGAAAGGCAGGGAAACCCAAGAAACCAACTTCTTTTGCAGCAGTTCCCTGAGACAGACGCAAAGAGCAAGGGAGGGGAGCTGGGCAGTGTTTTTGGCAGCCAGGCACTGTGGATTTTCGCTCTGAAAGAAGTCCCACAGGGAACCAGAAGGGCATCCTGGCTGCTGGGGCCAAGGAGGGACATGCCAGCACTGCTGGAAGGGACACAGGGGACACACGGGGCAAGGGATGGTCAGGGCTGCTCACGCTCTGAATTTTGAAAGGTGACAGATGAAGCAGAGCGTGATTGAGGGGAGATCTTCGCTGAGGGGAAGGAAAGCCTCTCTCTTATGGCTCCAGCTGGAAAAAACTCCTGGAAAATCCGTATTTACAGCCACTTGAGTGCGTGCCGGAGTCTATCGGCAGAGGGCAGTGACACTCGCAGGCACAGGCTCGTCCCTGGCAGCCTTCAATCCATCCCGCTCCTGCTGCTGTCACAGCAAGGACACCTTCCCCACCCTGCCCAAACCAAACCCGCTTTAATCCTTGAAAATCAAACTCCAAGGCATGCTGCAGACCCGACATCTGGCCGCTTTTTGGTTTGGGTTTTTTTGGTTTTTGGTTTTTGGTGGTTTTTTTTTCCCCAGCCTCTTCCCAAAGCCCACGTGATATTTTTCTGTGCGCTTCAAAGCTGGGGTTTGTTTGTTTTTTCAAGCCCGAGAGCTCCAATTCCAGCATCTGCGCGAAAGGCGGCAGGAAATCGCCCGTGTGCTCAGAAGTAGTTGAGAGAACAAGCAAGGGCAATATTTATCTTTCCCTTCCGTGGAACCAGAGCGGAGGAGACACGCAAGGCTCCCGCTCCTGCCACTCACCGCATCCCGGCAGGAAGGGACAGGGTGGAGCCGCAGGATTTCGGTGTGGATTGGGAGAACTGGGCGCCAGCCAGGGCAGAGCGGCGATGAGGAGGAAGGTTGGGAAGAAGGCAGGCAGGAAGGGATGAGGGGAGAGGCAGGGGATGAGCAGCATCGGGAAATCCGGGAGAGGTGCGACAGAGAGAGGAGTATCTCTGAAGGAGCCGGCAGCTCTGGGGTGAAAAAGGCAGAGATCCCACTTTAAACACCCAGTTGGTCTGTCAGGTTTTATGTTCACCCATGGACAGAGTGGGCTTTCAGATCAGATCACGCTGGGAAAGCATTCAATCCCCAAAAGAGGGAAAGCTGTTTTGGCACAGAACCCACCCGAGGGAAGGCTGCCCATCACAGCTGACTCATAGCCGGGACGGCAGTGAGTTCATCTCTGCCTTTGCCAGTCATTTTGGTAAAAGTTTGGGATTTCCAGGCTGGATTTCTCGCACAACTGCTAAGATTTAAGCCACATTTAGGTGGTTTAGAATGCTAAACCTGTCATTAAACGGGCAGAAGATTTTGCAAGCGTTGATCAGCCTCCTAAAGGCTCCTAAATGTGATGGGGAAAAGCTCTGAGAAGGTCCCTGTGGAGGAATTCTGTGGGCTGGGAGCACTGGCCACTTGATGGATCTGGGTAACTCAACTGATCTTTTATCCAGCAGCCTCCCAAATAAATCTCCTTTTCCGTGGTAGAGATTCTCATTTCCATTGTCTCTGTGGATGGACATAGAAGTGAACAATCTCCTTTCACACTGGACTCAGTCACCTGCCTCACACTGAGTTATTTCAGTTAATTTTTATAGGCTTTTGGCCATTCCGTGTTGCATGGAGTCAAACTCGCAGGAAGGAATTATCTGTGGTAATTAGGATATGACAAATCAATCCTGTGATAAAGGGTTTGGCTACAATGGCTCTGAGGTGGTGCTTGAAGGGAAAGAAGCACTTCAGCCAAGCTCCTTGGTTTAACAGGACTGAGGAAATCCAAACACGCACATTCAGACCCTTACAACAACAGGTAAAACTGATGTTTTGATGTTTTCAACTGAGGTATTGAAGGACTGGACCCTCTCTCAGTCCTCAGCCGACTGCAACATCCAACAACAGCCTCTGCATGCTCTGAAAATACAAAAAATAGAAAAATCAGTTATCGCTTACTGATTGCTCCAGCAAGGAATCTTCCCCAGTTGTGTCAAGCACGCACAAAGATAATTTCCAGGGAGAACAGGCAGGAAATAGGATGATCTGGGGGTGAAATGAGGAGCCAGTTTGGTGTCCTGTGCTCGTAGAAGGAACAGGGCTGCACAGGCACCCCAGAACGACCTTCACTCCCAACCCACTGCCTGGACAAGTGGTAACATGAGCTCTTACTCAGTTGATTTATCTCCCTGAAAGCAGTTCCTGGCCCTGCCCCTGGACAGCCAGGAATTCTTGGTGACAGAATTATATGTCATGCCCCCTTTGGTTTCCTCAGGCTTCACCCAAAGTCACTTCTAATCAGAGAAAAGGCTCCCAGCTCATCTATTACACTTCAGATTAGGGTTTGTTTTGCTGTCTGGCATTAAAGACAAAAAAATTCTGGCTGTAAACCCCAGAATCACTCTTTTGCAACAAAATTCTCATTCAAACATTTATTTAGACTCAGTCTTAGACTTGGTTCCCAAGCAGAAAGTTTCAACCTTCTTCACCTTGCAACAGAAACATGACTTTGAGCTTTCAGGATGGATTAGTGGATAAAGGACGTGCTTTCAGGATGGATAAAGACATCAATACAAGCAGAAAGGCCACCAAAGAACTCATCATGCCCACGCCAACAGCCTGGCTCGGGCTAGGACTCAATGCAGAGCTTTCCTAAGGGACTGAGAGCACTTCCTCTGTTTTCCACACATCCCTTCCTCCCATGGACAATGCCGGGCACGGCAGGAAAAGGAAGCACATATGGTTTGCACTCCATGACGGATCTGTGCAAGGAAAGGACACAGAGAGGCTGTGGGGCTGTCAAGGACCCTCTCACAGCAGGAGTCTGCAACAGAAGCAGGGTTGTGTCTCTTTACAATACATGACATTATGCAGCCCCAGTCAGTGTGCTCTGCCTGCTGACTCCTGCATTTCAGTGGGACTCCAATAAACGCAGTCGATGGCCCGCCATGTTCCACAGGGAAATAAAAAAGGATAAACTACCAGCATCTGGAATGTTTGTGGGGCAGCAGTTCGTCTTCGCAAGGTGTATAATGAGATTTCCAATAAACCATCACCCAGAGGAATGAGACTCTTTCTGTTGTGTGATACCAGCACAAGTGGTCACACAACTCATGTGAGAGCCCACATTTGGGCATCTGCACATCCCCATAAAGATGTTTTTAATTGCCATTAAAAACATCAATGTTGGGTCTTTTGTTTATCTGAGNATAAAGATCAACCCGAGACAAAATGCAGTTTTGCCATTAAAAACATCAGTGTTGGGTCTTTTGTTTATCTGAGGTGCAGCAACGTTGCACTTGTGCAAATAAAACACATGGTCCATCTTCCAAGATTACCATCATATAAAAACCAAGCCTGTGTTCATTCGCTGCCTGCCTGGGGCTGCATTTAAAAACGTTTCAAATGTATTCCTGGCTTGTCCCAGTTAAAGATCTTCACCCGTGTCATTTACCCAGCTGATGTGCAGCCTGGCTACCGGGCTACCACAGCCAAACAGCCAACTCCCATGGAAAAACACCACGAAAAACAGAAATCGTGTCCGCTCCTTGGCCGCCCGTGCAAACCCGCAGCCGACAACCCTGCTGGAAAACTGCATTGCTACGTTGCTGTCAGCCAGAACCGCGGTTTAGAATGGCGAGTGGGAACGTGGGGGCCGAAAAAATGATCATTTTGAGAGGTCTTGGGTGTCTCTTTTGTTTCCACACTGTATTTAAAGACAATCTGGAGTCAGGTGCCAAACTGGCTGTGGGTTGGCTTGGTGGCGGCTTTGGTGCCAAAAGCTTTATCGGGGTTTTGGCATCACCACCCAGCAGCAGCTCAGGCTGCATCCCTGAGGCTCTTTGTCATCCTAAAACAGCTGCTGAGGAAGGAGAGCATCGCAGCCATTCCCTCTTCTACTCCATAGGCTCCTCGTGGCTAGAATGAGGCGTTTTGACTGAAAAGGCAGGGAAAAGGCACCTACTGCCCACATTGGAAGCAGCAAAGAGCACAGGCAGCACTCGGAGCCGGGGGACAGATTTAAAATGCACCGGCCATGAAGGACAGAAGGTGCTCACACACGATTTGGGATGTAAGGATGCTCCCCGAGGCTCCTCTCCAGCCTGCGGGGGAGGACAGGAGCCGCAGACCCAAACCCGTCAGCTCCGTGGGGTCAGCGGGAGCAGGGCAAGGCACAGCTGTGCCCTGAGGGGGGTCATCGCCCCTCAGAGACCCCCGGGGCAGCGCCGGCGGCAGCCGCGGCCCCTCCGCACCCGCGGGCGGCCACACACAAAAGGCGCCCGTTGCCGCCCCTCCCCTATTTAAGGACTCCTCGACCAATCAGCGCCAGGGGCGGGGCTCAACCGGGAGGATTGCCAAGCCCCCGAGACCCCGCTCCCGGGAGCGCGGGAGGGGGCGGGGAGAAGCGCGGCCGCAGCCAATCGGCGTGGGTAAACGGGCGGCTCGACCAATCAGCGGCGCGGGGGGCGTGTCCCGCCGCGGGGTCAGGCCGGGAGCGAAGGCGCCCGTCGTTCCCTGTTCCTCCCGCTCCGCTCGCGGCCGAGCCTCCTCACCGCGGGATCCCTCCGCCTGCGCGCAGCGGCCGGCGGGGTGTGCGCGCGGATCCGTGCCCCTCCGNGCGTGTACCGCTGGTTCTCCGAGCTGCCCTCCCCGCAGCGCGTGGAGTTCCTGTGCGGCCTCCTGGACCTGTGCATCCCGCTGGAGCTGCGCTTCCTGGGCGCCTGCCTGGAGGACCTGGCCCGCAAGGATTATCACTCCCTGCGCGACTCCGAGATCAAGGCCAACAACCCCGCCGACCTCGGCAGCCTCACCAACCTGACGGACGAGGTGGTGCGCAGCAAACTCCTGGTGTCCCTCGCCCTGCTGGGCTCTGCCCACCGGGAGGCCGCCGGGGTCCTGTTCCGCACCCTCACCCACATCGACTCGGTCATCAACAACTACGGGCTGCAGCTCAACGAGGGCCGCACGGGGGATGAGTTCCTGTTGCTCTTCACCATGGCATCCAACCACCCGGCGTTCAGCTTCCACCAGAAGCAGGTGCTGAGGCAGGAGCTCACCCAGATCCAGAGTCTCATGGCCAGCACCAGCAAGAATCCCAGCACCTCTACCCTCAACACCATGGCAACCTATCCTGGCTGCCATAAGGTGGGTATCCTCGCTTTTTGCGCGCCGGAATGGCACCGGGCTGTGTCTTCGGCTCTGGTTTTAAACCGTGCTTTAGCGCGGTGGTAAATGGCAGCTTCAGAGGCTGGCGGCTGGTTGATGATGGGGATGGTCAGCCGAGAGCGCAGGGAGAGGATGGATGGAGTTTTTACGAGCTTGTGACATTTAAATGGGAAGGGGTTCACAAGCAGATCAACAGCAGCGATATTAACCTTCCCTGATTGCTTCTCAAAGCGTCTGCTGGGGGAACAGTCCTGCCAGTTGCGTGGAAAAGCAGTGATTTCGGAAGGGAAATAAATGCATCTCCAGATAAAAGCATCTGTTTGAAAGTTCCCTCTGGAAGAAGTTGGAGAGGAGGAGTAGCTGTCCAGTGGCAAAGCATCTTTGTGCGGCTGGGTTTTGTTCAGACCGATGTGGTGGCAAACGTTTGGAGTTGCTGGTGTTAAGCTGAAAGAAATGTTGTCGTTTTCTGTCACTCTGCGTCCCTCGGGTGTCGGTCCTGGTGTCGGGGTTCACCGTCATTAACTCGCTGATCTTTCATTCAGTTGCCAGCAGTTAGGCCAGACAGGAGCGTTTATAGATGTGCTGTAAGTCATTGGATATGTGACTGCTTAATTACTCTCAGCCCGCTACAAATTAGGGAGTCCAAGTGTCTTTCTGCCTGATTTTTAAGCCGCTTGAAAGCTCAGTCTAAGCACCGGCTTAGAGGGTGCCTGTGAGAAGTTACCAGGCTGCAGCCTTTGAGGATGAGTGGATGGTGTGTTACCCTGCTCTTGGGAAAGGTGGGGAATACCTAAAAGCTGTGAAAACTCCTGTATTGGAGTAATAGCTTAAATAAAGCTGTTTCTGAGGGCTCAGTAGAGATTTCACTAAGTTGAGCGTTGAATTCCAGACTGAGACAGAAATCTGGGCACAATCTTTCCCTGAATACAAATTCCCTTCCAATGTCGTGTTTCTTTCAACACTTCTGCTTTGTAAAATTGAGATGTGTTCGACTTCGTATTTTTCTTATTCTTCCCTTCCTGTTTTGTGCCTGTCCCTAACCTCCTGTAGTAAGGGGACAGAACAAGGTATGGGAGAGCCTTCATCATTCAGCTGAAACCTCCATGTGGATAAAATATAGCTGGAAAGAATACTTCACACAGGATGTAGGAGGGTATAATTAAAATCAGAAAAAAAAGCTTCTTTTCAGATACTTGACTACTTGCAGCTTCCCTTATTCAAATGATGCAGCGACCCTGGGTTGGAAAGGAGACACTGTAAATCATATCCAAGTTCCCTCTAAAATAAGACAAGCCAAAAAAAAAAAAAAAGAAAAAAAAAAGAGAGAGATAAAATCAGGCAGGCAGGAAGGTTTTTGAGAGTGTTCTTCCTGAGCTGCAGGATTTATGGAGCTGAAAAACTCCGGCAGTATTTGTGTCAATCTAAGATGGACGGAGAATCCATCCTGCCATTTTTCCTGCCAGGAATAAGGCAGCCAGGATCGTTTGATTTTTCTCTTCTCCTGAGCTCGCTGAAGGGTTGTCTCTTTAAAAAGCACATTTTTATAGAAATCTGCGTTGAAGAATCTCGGTTGCTAAGTACAGAGTAGTGAGAGGGAACACAAAGGTGACTTTGCCTTCACAGTCTCTGAATGTGCATTTTGTTCGAAGTGATGCAAATTTCCTTAAGATTTTTGTTTTTGTTGTTGTTCTTAACTGGGTAATTCTGCTACTTTGAGAGTAAGCAGTTGGCTCGAACCAGGAGTTGGATGAAGCAAGTGGAAAAAACAATGTCTTTCTCCATTCAGCCCCGTTTAAATATGCACAAATAAATTCCAGCTCCGAGTCCTTGTGGTGTTACCAAGTGATGTTGTGACAATCCTTGTGCTGTAACATCACCTAGAAAAAAACAATGAGCATGGGGAGAGAAAGTCAGTGCCCTGGGCTGCTGCTCTTCCTCCTTGGAACTGGAGGAGAATTCCCTCCCTGGTGCCAGCACTTTCTCATGGCTGCTGTTGCTTTACTCCAGCGTGAGCTGGTGCTGGAAGCTGAGTGTTAAATGGGGGAATTCTGCTCCTCTCTGAGCTGGTCCTTAAGGAACTGGAGTAATGCTCATCAGTTGAGGTCCTGAAAAACTCTGGGAAGCTGGGATGGCGTGGATGTGAGATGGGTGGCAAACAGGGAGCTGTTTGTGAACTGGCTGAGTTACCCTCCAGCTTTCCCCTTGGGAGGGTGGGAATAGGGTGTAACTCCTGTGTAACTGTACCTGCCCGACTGTTACAATTTCTGATTTATGGTTAACTTGTTTAGTCGGGAGATGCAACAGGAATCTGAGCAGTGCTCTTTGTTCTCCTTGCAGAACCAAATGGGAATGTGCTGCTTCTGCTTAGCCAGCCCTATTAAAGTATGTCCCAAGCTGATATGAGCTATAACTCTTTCCAGAGGATGGCACCTGGCAATCCTTTTTCCATCTCCTCTTTCACACTTAACAGTGAAAAATCTCAAATTCAAATTGTGTTTAAGAGTGAAGAGACTGAGCTGTTGATCTAAATTTACTGTAAATATTTCATGATTCCTCAAGTTGCTTTGGGGTAGGTGAACAGAGCTCAAGGTGGTCAGTGATGCAAACTGCTTTTTGCTGTTTCCTTTTACTGCCTGCAGTTGCTGTCTGTGAGGAGGCTTAAAACAGCTGCCCATGTATTTTTTTGTGCTTCTTCAGATGCTTCTTGTCTTACCTGAATCTTAACTTTGCAGGAAAAGGTGGCTGTGGCTGCCTTTAAGTAGGTCAGTAATTATTAGATTGATGGTTTCTACCTGATGGTATAAAATGAACATTTTATGAACAGGAGGGAAAATGTTGCCCTCTCCACATTGCCTTGGACTCTGTGAGGATGGAATCATGGAATATCCTGAGGTGGAAGGGACCCACAAAGATCATTGAGTCTAGCTCCTGGTCCTGCCCAGGAATCCCCCTGGGCCTTTGGGCTCCGCTCCCAGGGAACAGGGACAGGAGGAGAGGGAACGGCCCCAGGCTGGGCCAGGGGAGGCTCAGGGTGGACAGCAGCAGGAATTTCCCCATGGAAAGGGTGCTCAGGGATTGGAACTGCCCAGGGAGGTTTGGAGTGCCCATCCCTGGAGGTGTCCCAGGAACTCCTGGAGGTGGCACTCAGTGCTCTGGGTGGGGACAAGGTGGGGATTAGCCACAGGTTGGACTGGATGACCTTGGAGGTCTTTTCCACCCTCAGTGATTCTGTGATTCCCTGCTGGAGTGGATGGCAGATGGAAACACAAATCTGAACTTGGATTCTGTGACCTACATGGATGCTGGACATCACAGTATTAATCTCTGCATGGCCTTTCCCTCTCAAGAGCTCTGCTGGCAGTAACTCTAAGGACAGAACTTCAGAGCTAGGGAAGTTATTCATGAATCTGTCACTCTGTTTCCTGGAGTTGTTTGATCTGCTCATTGTGATGGTGCTGTAAAACCAGGGAAATCAGAGAATGCTCTGGGAGTCAGCACCTGCTCTGCTGTGACAGGAGCTCTTCAGTGCAGTCAGGGTGATGAGCTGTAGGTTTAGGTCAGATATTAGGAAGGAATTCTTGGCTGTGAGGGTGGGCAGGCCCTGGCACAGGTGCCCAGAGAAGTTGTGGCTGCCCCTGGATCCCTGGAAGTGTCCAAGGCCAGGACAGGGCTTGGAGCAACCATGGCAGGGGCTGGGATGAGATGAGCTTTAAGGTCCCTTCCCACCCAAACCATTCCATCATTCTATGATGGTGACTCTAATCTGGTTGTGGGCTCAGCTGCACAGCCAGGGTCAGAAATAGTCCCCCTGAGTGCAGTTTGTTTGCAGCTGAAGGGAAATGAGGGCAGTGACACCGTGGTGATGTTGCTGTTTTGGGCTGGTATCTTGTCAATGGGAAGGAGGGTTCTTGCCCAGTCAGCTTCCAAATCCTGCACCAATGGCTATTTCAGGTTTAGAGCATAAGGTGCTATTTTTCACTCATGCTAATTCCATAGGCCCCTCTAAAACTTCCCAAGAACTCAGGGCTGTATATTGGGAGCTCTGGAATTGCTCTGAGGGATCCATTTCAAACACCTTCACCTGTCTGCACTGTTTGCCTCAGGAGCATGAATGGACACAACTCCATTGAGAAATTCCCTGATATTTTTATTTCACCAATGGAGTGATGAGTTATAAAAAAACCATCACTTACTTTCTGGGTTGAAACTGAGTCGTCGAGCCCTCACAGAGACAGCAGTGCAGCTATTAGGTGATCTATGTCAGCTGCCTTTATGGCTTTTTTTTTTGAGCTTTGTAGGGATAGAGTAAATCATGGCAAACTTAATTTTTAGCCTCTTTGAGGGTATTTTGTGGATTCAGCAGATGACCACGTTGAGAGCAGTTGCTGGCTGGGATTAGAGGTGTTTACTCACTGTGTCAGGAGTTGCTATCTCAGAATGATCTCACTTTCCAAACCACATGAATCCAACCTCAGGAGCTTGGGGGACAAGTCTTGTAGCTTCCAGCTGGTGACATTGCCAAGCCCTGCGTGTCTTTTGCACGTCCTTTGAGAATTTTTGGGTACTCCAGGCAACTTGGATTGCACACACCTCTTGATATTCCACTTAAAAAATCTGAGGTTTCCCCTTCTGGCTCTTTTCTAACTCATGGTTTAATTTGAAATGTGCTAAAATGCTTCATTCTCAAACTTGCAATATTTTCAGAAATGAGCTTTACCTATAATGGAATCCTTGGAAAACAATGGGCTTGGGTAGGAACAATATTAATTAGCACCAAATTCACTTTGCCTAATCATATGTGACATGATGAACTTGAATTTAGGAACCCAAACGAGTTTGCTTGGGGAATGCACTGTGCACCCAAACATCAGGGACAGAGCAGCCAAAAAAATGTGTGTTGAGCTAATAATGATGGTGTTTTTTCCATGAACTGCTTTCCCCATTTATTTTTGCACGGGCTGAATGACGTTTTTGTTTTAAGATTGCATTCCGCCTCACTTTTTTAATTTACTCCTTTTTCTACTAATTACCTCGTTGTTGTTAAGTTGTCAGTGAAGCAACACTGAAGTGAGCCTCGTTCTTGTGGGGTGAAGATTTCTGGTGGAAGGTGTTGGATGTTTTGGACTGTACCAGGTCTGGACTGTTTGAATGGAATCAGTGCAGGAGCTGGAGGAGCCAGCAGCAGTTTAACCACACCTCACAGGCATTCCAGGGGCTGACTTCAAAGGTGCTGAACAGCAGCCTTGTTTGGAAGTGTTTAACCGTTTGGTTTAGTGGCTTTAGAAATGTTTGAGTTGCTAAAACTGAGGTGCTGTCACCCTCAGTGACAGTAGGGACAGCCCTGCCTCTTCCTGGCAGGGCAGAGCTCAGCTTCTCCTGTCATCTTTGATATTCAGACACTCCACTCTCCATTTACTTGCTCTGGAGTGCTTTTTATCCTTAGGAAAAGCAAGTACAGTCCCAAGAACACAAATAAGATTTCTCAGAGCCCGCAGAATTTTATTATAGAAATGCTGGATCTAATTTTTCCGTGGAAACAAGAACTATTGTCACACTTCCACTCGAATTTGACTTCAGTCTTGGAGCCAGCTGAATTGAAGCTGTTCTCTCCTGAGGTTTGAAATGGGTGTTAATTCAAGCAAAAGGATGTTGATATGGTTCAGATCTGTGTTTCTTTTCATGAGGTTTGGAATGACCAAACCTCTAAATTCCTTGCTCTTGCCTCATGCTGAAGCAGAATTTTCCCATTGATTCCATTGGGATAATTATCCAAAAATCAGCATTGGGAGGGATAAACATTTTAACAGGTGTTCAGGCTAATACAGAGTTTCAGGGATTTTGTGAATAGCTCAAGTGATCCAGAAATAATCAGATCAGTTACTTAAGAGCAAGATCTTAATTTTAATTACAGAGCTGCCGAGTCCTGATGATAAATAGTGAAAGTGAACACTTCTCAGGTGTATTATGAATTCTTCTCCAATGTTGTCTTTTTTCATCACCATAAGTGGAAGAAAGAAGGACGTTGAGAGGCTGGAGGGTGTCCAGGGAAAGGAATGGAGCTGGGAAGGGTTTGGAGCACCAGGAGAGGCTGAGGGAGCTGGGAAAGGGGCTCAGCCTGGAGAAAAGGTGGCTCAGGAGGAACCTCCTGGCTCTGCACAACTCCCTGACAGGAGGGGACAGCCGGGGGGGTCAGGCTCTGCTCCCAGGGAACAGGGACAGGAGGAGAGGGAATGGCCCCAGGCTGGGCCAGGGGAGGTTTATGCTGGATATTGGGAAAAATTTCTTCATTGAAAGGGTGTTGAGGCATTGGAATGGGCTGCCCAGGGCTCAAAAAACGTGTGAATGTGGCACTTGGGGATATGGTTTAGTGGTGATCATAGTTGGACTTGGTGTCTCAGAGGTCCATTCCAACCTTAATGGCTCTGTGCTTCCAGGATTCTGAGCAGTTTTATTACACTCAAGCCATTACTTGAGTGAATATTGAGGAGGGGAAGGAGGGAGAAATAGAATTCAGTGGATTTGTGACCTGTCAGATAATTTCTTTGAGAGTTGTTGCAGAAGAGAAGTTTCTTTGTGAGTTGTTGCAGAAGAGACAGGAGTGGTTGGCTTTTGGTGGCACCAGGTGAAGAAACAGGGTCACGTTTGTACATCAGTGCTGGGCTGTGGAGCAGCAGTGTCTGCTCCAAGGTCTGCCTAGAAGCAGAGATTTGTTTGGATTTCAAGGTGGTTTGAATGATTGGTTTGTAGAATTCAGATTTGATGAGTCTGGTACCTCTATGGTAGATTTATGTTCCTATTATTAACAGTGTTCACAATTCTTTAAGCAAAGGGCTTTTAGTGGAAATGAGTCTATAAAATCCAGCCCCTGATTTTGGTCCATCTGTTCTCCTGAATTCATGAGGAGCCTCGGAGCAGGTGTGTGATTGTCCCGCAGTGTTTAAGTGCCACATGCCTCATTTCACTGCAGAGAGTCTCCCAGGACAGAACCATCTGATCTATTATCCATTAGCCCATTTCCCTGGGAATTGCCTCTTCACCCTTTGTGTTCCTCCTCCAGGAGAAAAGGTGTGTTTTGTAGCTGTTCAAACGTGGAGGCACCTGGCTCTTACAGCTTATTTTGACTGTTGGAACCCACTGAATTTTAACACAAACCAAACACTTCCAGCTGCAGCCACATCCCAGTCCAACAAAGCAACTAAATGTGTGTAAATTTAAGTGGTGAGCATTTCACTGGGTATGTGGAAAGTGGAGGGTGTTTGTGAGCACTTCTTAAACATCCCCATGGAAGAGCCTGAATCCTCCAAAGGAGAAGGTTGGAATTTTCTCCTTCTGGTGGGAGAACAGTCAGGTGTTTGGATATGTGAGGAAATGCAGGACTGGTGCCTGAGGCAGAGGTTTCACAAGACTCTCTTACTCCCAAGGGGAAGGTGTTTGCTCAGTCCTGCCCCTCCTGGGCTTGTCTCAGTGGATTTGGAATTCCAGATCCTTGCATTAATTGCTTTTGTCTCTGACTCGGATTTAGCCTGATGAACGATCCTGTGGTGTCAGGCTGACAGCTGAGTGTTAGCAAAGCATTTTTATTGAAATTATTTCCAAACCTGAGTTTGCCCCTTTGGTGGCAATCAGCCTGAGCTTGCAGGGGCCACGTCCTTGCCACCAAACTTCTCCTGGAGCATTTTTGCCAACAGGATAGCACCATGTTAAAGCCCTTGGTGTTAACCTCAAAGAAGCTGCTGTTAATACTCAGTAATATGAACCTGGCAGGACAGGAGTTGAGTGGTTTTTACCCTCTGGAGTTCCAGTTCCTGAGTTCACTCACAGGAATTGAGTTCCCTGCTCCTGGAGGGCAGTTTATGGCTGAAAACTCCTTTTTTAAAGGAGAATTCAAAGCCAGGATGGACAGAAGCATTTCTCTGGGACTCTCAATTTATCATTGGCCTTTGTTGAGAACATGGAAGAGTTTTCCTGTGTGTTCAATGGGAGAATGTGTTTGTGTGGCTTGGAGCACCAGGACCTCACTTAACTCACTCATTGCTCCTATATATTGTTTGCTTTTTCCTATGTAAAACATGACCTAAATTTCTTACCTAACCAGGTACAGAAATCCATCTTTTGCTCTCTCAGATCCTGTATCATTGTTCCATGTGTCCATGGTGCTTTGGTGGCTGTGTTGTTTTTTGGTTTTTTTTAATATTTTTGGCTCCACTTCAAACTATGTCAGCAAATACTTTGCTATTAAACCATGTATTTTCTATGCTCTGTTTATTTTTCAAAGGAACAGATAATTGCTGTTTTGGTAAAACTCTGACCACATTAAGTTTGACTCCTATCAGTGCTGTTATTTTCATGAAAGGCTTTGCTGTATTCAATGTTAGCAAAGCTAACAGTTACCCAGCTTCCCAGATTTCCCATTTTCCAGAGTGACTCCCCCTGGCTGGGACAGAGCCACATCAGGCAGCAGTGGCTGGAAGAGCAGCACCACCTGTGGGGAGTACCTGTGTTTATTTTCCTGTGCTCTTTAATGGATTGAGAGCTTAGGAGGGGTTTCTAGAGCTGCTTTTGCTGTCCCAAGGAGATCTGAGCCTGTTAGGACCTCTCTGGTGCTGGGAGGGAAATCACAGTTAACTAGAATTAATCATCAGTGCCAACCTATCCCTGCACTTTGGGGGGAAAAAAGAGGTTGGGTTTGGATGCTGACAGGTGAAAATAGGAAAAATGTGATAATGGCAAAATTCTAGCATTGAATTCTGTTCCCTTGGCACGTTTGTCATCAACCCCTGGGTCAAAGCAACTGTTTCTCTTCCTGGTAACTCCTGAGGGTGGAGGAATCAAGGACAGCATTTAGTGATCCTTGTGGATAATCTGTGTTGGGAAGGATCCACTTTTCAGTAGCTGATACCCGTTTTGGTGCTGTCATCATTACAATGGAGAATGAGGCAGAGAAGAATTCACTCTGAGCCTCAGTCACTAAGCAGTGATCAATTTTCTTTGTTACTTTCAATTCTGGCTTGAAGTAGAAATGCAGGAGGCAGCAGGGTCTGCATCTGGAAAATCACAAGTCCATCTGTGAGGCAGATGCTTTGCTGTGAAGGGAGCAGATCAAAGGATCCCAGGATCATCAAGGTTGGGAGAGACCTTAAAGCTCATCTCATTCCACCCCCCTGCCCTGGGCAGGAACACCTTCCTCTAGACCAGCTTGCTCCAATCAAAGATGCAACATTAAAGCAGAGTAAAAATAATTTTAAGGATCTTTTCTCCACCCACTTGCAGCTTTTAGAGGCATTGAAGGAGCCTTCAGGCCACTGTGGTGTGGAAGGAACTCCTGAACAATGCAGTGGAACTGTGGAGAGGTGCATCAGAGGGTTTTCCTTCTCTCTGGACCTCCAGGAAATGCTGTGCTGGGGGTAAAATCAGGCAGAATATTTAACTCTGGGCTTGCTGCTGGTTTTGATTGCTCTTTATGGACTGTTTCTGCTGATGTTCTCAAGTAATTTCTGTAGAAAAATCCAGTCTTTTATTCAAAGGTCTGGTGCAGGTTTTTCTTAGACCTTGAATGATTCATGGGTTTTTTTTTTCCTGCATTTATAAAATGTCACTGCTGTGGTTTGTTATGATCTATGGCCTGAACATTCCTGGTTCCTGTGCTGCCAACTTATCCATCTTCACTGTGGCCTGTTACTGCCTCAGAAAACAAGCCTTGCACAGTTCTGGAGTTGCAGATATTTATCCCTTAATGGCACCTTGGCTTTCTCAGAGATGTTACAGCTCCTAAAAGGTCCAAAACAATTTGCTCCCTGCTTCTCCAAACCTTTATCTCCCTGGAAAGCCTTGTTCTTTATTCCAAATCCAGTTTCTCCTGGGTAGCTGTTTGTGCTGAGCCCAAACCAGGGATTTCAGGAGTGTTCAGATGTGGAGAACTCTCCTTCCTGAATTTACTTGATGCTGAATTTCTGCAGCTGAATTTGGACAGGTCCTTCCTGTAAAGCTTTTCCCAGTGTTTCTCCCAACCCTCCCAGGACAAGATCTCCTGCAGTTCTGAGCTGATGGGTTATTGTTCCTCTGTTTGGCTTTGCATCAAGTTTAAAAAAAAAAAAAAAAAGAGAGAGAAGGATAAAAAAAATCTGCTGTTACTATTTTGGAACTCAAACTTTGATTTGCAAACCACTTTTCATCGTTTCACTTTCCCTAAACAAATCCAAACCGTCGCTGTATCGTGATGTTTTAAGTCAGTGGAAAAAATGATTTCAAAATTTGGAATGGAAGCTTTGAGCAGTGGGATTCAGTGCTTCTAACACCATTCAGCTCTCTAACAAAGTGCTCCATTTGGAACTAATCAGAGCTTTGTGATTTTTCTAGGCCAATTTGGAGCTGCTTTGATGTGCGACGGGATCAGATAGTATGAGCTCAGGCAGACAAGACATATGGGCTAAATTAATCCTTAGCAAGTCTAGGAAAATTAAATCTTTATGGAAAAAAAAAATGGAGGTTATGTATAAACAAAATGCAAATTATAAGCTGCACGCGATGCTTGTTGTAAGGAGAGTGGAGAGGAGGGAATACAAGATAAGAGGCAATAAATTGTAACAAACTGCTTGTTCAGAGCTTTTCTGGAGCTGCGTGGCTGCTCTCCCTCAGCTTCAATCATTCTGAGTGTTTATATTTCTGATTATTCCCAATATTTGGAAGGTGGCTGTCCAGGATAACTGCTGGAGCTCCTTTCCCAGCTCGCTCCTCTGCTCTGTCCCTTTGCCAGGAGGATGGTGCTCAGCCCTCTGGAACTTCCTCCCAGCAGCCCTGGGCTGGAGGGAGACTTTAATGAGCTCCAGGAGAGAGGCTGTGTGAGATAAGCTCAGCTAAACACTGACTTTGGCCAAGGAAATTTCAACTCTTCCCCAGGCTGGGGGTTTAATGGAAAGCTTGGTGTTAAGTTTTGTTGTTGGTATGAAGCTGTGCTGAAGAAATAGTGTATAATTAGATAAACAGAATACTTTTGCATTTATATATATAAAATAACCTTTTTTTTTTTTTTTTTGGTCAAGAAGTAGTGCTGAAAAGGAAAGCAGCTACCTGTAATCCTCTTTTTTTTCCTGACACCCATCTGCCATTCTGGATTGATTTCTTTACACATAGAAGCTTTTTTATGGATGTCAAGTATACAGAGCCTTTCACTTGTTCTGCTGCCTTAAAGTGTGTATAAATCTATAAATGTCAGTCTTAAAATGGAGCTTACAATAGGTAATTGCATGGAGTGGGGCTGTGCTATTTCTGACTCGCATTGTGTGTGCTGACTGACGGCAGCATGGAATGGGAGGGTGTGCAAAGTATTGTTTGCAGCAGAAATTGTCCCAGCTCAGGGCACTGTGTCAGGTTAGCAGGGTCTCAGGGAGCCTTTTCCCTGCTTTGCAGTTACCCTGAGTGAAGGAGAACTAATTTTGTTATGGCAAGAGGCACGTTTTCTCCTGTGATTTGTGCCAGGTTAAAATCCATGTGGGATTCTAATTACAGCTCTCCTTACCAGCAGTTCAGGTTGATTCCAGATGTAACAATTGAATTTCAAGTCACACGGTTACTCTGAGTAGTTACTGGGAGTGTTTCTGTTGGTCTGAACTCCCTCTTTAAAGCATCTTTTCCTGTACTTAAACCCTTTTTTTTTNCCCATCCCCAAACCCTGAGTCCCGTCCCAAATCCTTGTGTCCCCCCAGCCCCTGTGCTGGTGGGGTGGGGTGAGGACCCCAAAAGGTGTCAGCAGTGCCCAAAACATCCCTGAGTTACCCANTCTTCTGCTTGAGCATTGTTAGTGTAGAATTTTCCATTGAAATATGATCACGACAGGTTATTAAATGGCAAAGACAAGAAAATCAGGGTGTTGCTAAGCATTTTTCATTGCAGAGTGTTGTGGAAGTGCTTGGGAATGCCTTGAGTCTCATCCCTGGAGAGGTAATGGAGCCCCTTGGGCTGGGGAGAGAGTGGGAAGAGTGAGACAGAGGGAACTCCTGCCTTAGGATCAAGACAGTTTAATAGGGAAAACAAAACCCACGCGTGCAAGCAAAGCAAAGGAATCAATTCCCCTTTTCCCATGGATGGGCAGGGTTTGGCCATCCCAGGGAACCTCACGGCTCATGGTGACTGGGGAAGAGTATCGGGGTCACTGAGCATCCCCTGCTTCCTTCTGCCCTCACTTTTCCATACTGAGCATGATGCCACAGGCCTGGNTTACCCACAGCTTCCAGCACAAATCCAAACCAGCCTCACACCAGCGACTATGAAGAAAATTAACTCTACCCCACCCAAAACCAGCACAGTGCCATAAGATAAAAATGACATTTTCCAAGAGCCCTTTTCCCCAGTTTTCTTGTGGAAAAGTTAAAATCTGTGGTGTGCAGAGGTGAAAGGTCTTGCAATCTCTCTCCAATTGACTGCTGGGTGACTATTGTTTCCAAAAGAATTATGCTGTAAGTAGCTTTTTAGATTAGCCAAGATAATCTTGAGTTTGTGAATAGCTGCTGACTGAAACCACTTCCCTGAACTGTTACTTGGGGAATATCAGGAGTAACACCTTCAGTTTTAAGAGAAACCAACTTCTCCTGAGTGCCTACCCTGGGGAATCCCTCACTCCAGAGAAGGTGTGATGTTTGTGTGTTCCCATCATTTATTTATTTTAATGCATTTTTGTACTTCTCATTGCAGGTCACTCCAAGGTCGGAGACCCCCATCAATAGTGTCAGTAACAGTTTGGAAAATGTGCTCCACACATCCACACATTCCATGGAGGAGTCACTACCCAAGAGGCCTTCGGGGAAACACTCCAAAGGTGTGTCCTTTTCCACAGCCTGCTTCCAGTGGAGAACCACCTGGGATCCTTGGTGGTGCTCAGCTTTATTTTCGTTGGGATTGGAGGCTGGAATTCTGCTGCTTTACTTCTGGGTTGGCTTGGGCAAAGGACGTCACAGAAGGGTTTGTAGGAAGTGTGAGTGTGTCAGGGAGAAATGGCCAGTGAGAGAGGAGTATCCTGATTTTTCCATTGGGAAATAAGCAAGAAGGTGCTTTGAGAGACCTTCTTTTGAAATACCAGCTAAGCTCTCAAGAAATATTGTCCAAGAGTGAGTGTCTTGGACATTCCACCTCTCAGCAGGTTATTTCTTGGATAAAGCAGATGGTGTTGAGTGTTTCTCAAAAAAAACAAAAAAAGGCATTTGAACACTTTGACTGCCCCCTCCACCTTTCTCTTGCTTTCCCAAGTGGGAAACTGAGTGAAGAGGAGTGGAAGATAGGAGACAGATCTTGCACCTTTCTCTGTTACAAAATAAATCTGGTTTTTGTAATGCTATATTGCATGCTGACCTGGCAAAAAACTGGGCTTAGCAAATCAGGGTTAATTATTCCATTTCCACACTCTAGGCTGTCATTGCAAATATGAAAATGTCCAGGCTGAAATGTGACTTAACAGTGTTTTTATTTAATGCATTAAAAAAAAAAACCCACTGGTAAATGAGGAAATGCTTTGAACTGGGAGCTGCTCTTTGTGCAGAACAGCTTTTGTGAGCCCTGTAGGGCAAAATTAATCAGGGAAAATATCTGCCCTCATATTTTGCCTTCAAATACAATTAAAAATATTGTCAGGCACCATCTAAATTGTTTAATTCGGAATTTGTTCTGTTTTCTTCCCTGCCTCTGGCCTCCTACAGAACTTTGCAAATACATTTTGATACCAGAGAAATTCAAGGGATTTCAAAGCACATCTTCACTCAGAGGATCTGATACAGCTCAGGAAGGGTTAAATGTCCCAAGAAACATTGATTTGCCTCCACCAGCCCTCCTTCCCAGTGACACACTCCAGTGTAATCCCAGCAGTGTAAGGAGCAGTCATTTTTTACAGCACAGTAATGCTGGAAGGAGCCATTTCTCCAGCTGTAAAAACCATCAGAGTGGAAGAAAACGCAGCACTAAGCAGAAGCATGGCTGGGTTTGTGGCTTTCATCTGATTAAAAATAGGACAGGGTTCAACACTGTTTTCATTTGTACTCAGTGATTGCTATTCCAGTACCATATATGCTAAGATTAGTCATGGTACAGTGTGAAAATTAATTAGCTTTTTGCTCTGATCTGTTTTTCTCTTATAGAATACCTGCCTCGTGTTCAGTTTAATTTACAGACTGCCTCAGTGATGGTTGGGAAAAGGGGGTGTGGAACAAATACTGATAATCTGCTTTCTGCTTCACCAGCAGTGTTGAATTCTCCTTGATATTTGATGATGTGTCTTGAGGTTCTGTTTCTTCAGCTTGGAGTGCAATTTAGGATTATTTGCCACCTGAATCCACTGCTCCTGACTTACATTCCTCATTTTCATAGCAAACACTGCTCTTGATTTAGCAGGGCCCACCAACTTTTCAACCTGGAGCACATAAAATTGTCATGAAAAGCATGGGATCCTTGATTTTCATGTTGTTATTTTTTTAGTGAGCCTGGTTTCAGACAGCTTGACAGGGACAGGATTTCTCCCTCAGAAGTAATGAGCTGCCCAAGGTCATCATTCCTCTCCTGGCAAAGCCCTGGAGCTGGAAGTGTCTCAGTTAAAAAGGCTGGAGCTGAAACATGAGAAAGAAAAGAAAAATGAGAAAGGTGCTGTATTTGTTGTGCTTAGCTGGATTAGATACAGTTTGTATTAACCCAGGGAATGTTTTAATCCCGATTTGGAGAAATGTCAGTAATTTAATTTACTCTCCACAGCTGAACACTGACTGGGGTTGCAGTAGCTTGGACCTGAAAGCTCTCAGTGACTGTGTTTTCCTTAATCCACCACTTTTGGCATCAAATATTTGAGTTTCTCCACGGGAAGGAGGCGGGCAGAGAGGAGCATTTTGCTGGATGCTTTCAGTCCAGTGTGTGTGTGTGCTCTTGGAAGTGGTAGCTGGGAATGTTCCTGCAGCTTCGTGCAGAGACTTGTCAGATAGCTGGGAATAATTTCACCAGAACTGTGCTGCCTCAGGAAATGAATTTATAGCAGGAGTGTCAGCCTGAGAAGTGCACAAACCTTTGCTTTTACCTCAGAGACCCAGCTCGCTGTGGGAGCTGTGTGAGGCATTAAATCATAAATTATGGAATGATTTGGATTGGAAAGGACATTAAAGATTGTTTGATTCCATGGGCAGGGACACCTTCCACTAGCCCAGGTGCTGGATCCATGCTGCAATACTCAAATGACCAGCAAACTCTTGGTTTTTTATCAGAATTCCTCAATTTTTCCCACTGTTTCTCCAGGCTAAACCCCTTTGTCCCTGTGTACATATCAGTGGTAAAACGGGATAAACCAGGTGGATATTACTTCAAAGTGAAAGTTGTGACACTGAGAAGTTCTGTACCTGCTGACATAAATATTCTGGGGATCTGTGCTCTATCTGGGCTTTTCTTTTATATAAGAAAGTTTAAAAATCTGCCCTGTGCAAGTTGAGAAAAAAAAATACAGATGGGTTCTGACAGAAGGATGTGGAGCTCGTGTGAAATCCAGCAACTGTAACATGCTCTGTGAATTGTGCTCTTTATTCCTATTTTGACCAGTGATTTAGGGCTGTTCAAAGCTGTTTCCACAGATGTGGAGTTGTTTTAACTGGAGGTAACTTTGGGAAGTGGAGGTTCTCCCTGTTCTCAGGGTCTGGCTGCTGTTGTGCTGGAAGCTGCAGTCAGGCTTGTTCACAGGTGCTGAGGCACTGACAGATCTCCCTGGTCAAGCAGAGCAGAGATAAACACAGAGATTCTTGGTTTACATATAATTAAAATTCCAAGAGGGATGTGTTACTTTCTGTCCCTCTTCCCACTGTTCCTAGAATGTACTCAGGTTTTAATAGTGGATTTTAACACCATTTGAACAAAACAAATTCAAGTAAAGGTTCAGCATTTTTTGTCTCCCGAGCCTTTTTCAGCGGTAAGGTGGTTAAAAAAAGTCACGAGTTAAAATTGCTTTTCACTATTTTGTTTTGCAGGCAATCCTCTGCTGGTAGCAAAGGGAAATTCAGGAAATTCCATTTTTATTCCAAAGTTCAGGAGGAGCTGTGTGACCCATGGGAGGCCCTGTGCACAGAGCTAATTTTTAACAAGCCTGTGGATGTAGAGTTGGGGTAATTCCCAAAAGAGGGTAGTTATTGGTTATCACAGCTGACTGAAAAAATCAGCTTATTTTTATTTGTTCAAAAAAGCAATAGGAATTTTCCATGCTCCAGAGATGTTGTTAATTAGTGTTTTGCTGTAAGGTTCCAAGGATTTGGCCATTAGGTGGATAGGAGTGGAGGCAAGCCCTGCTCTCTGCATGTGACATATTTTAGCAATGTATTAAAAATGCTCAGTGACCACAACATATTTTCCAAAAGCACAGGGGAATGAAGTGCATTAGACCAGATGTTGAAGTGCAGAACAAAAGCATCTTTATTATAAAGACAACATAAGTTACAAACATCCCAGGACAGGAGGCTGTGCAGGCTTCATGCTGTCACTGCTCCCAGTGCTGAGTAAAATCCTGATTTGTCACAGCCTCTGGGTGAAGTTCCCTGCCCTGGAGGTTTAGAAGTTGCTCATCCCTGCTCTGACCTTTTTCAGGTGGCACTTCCCATGTCCCTCCCCAGAGCAGCCTGGACTATGATTTCCTCAACTGAACAAGTCTCATTTTCTGCAAAGTGACAGAAACTCTCCTATTTTTGTGTTTCCTGTGTATTTATCTTGCCTTTCCTCTGTTGCCACACAAACCCCTCCAAATTGTCTCCACGCCAGCCTGATTTCAAATGAGGCAACTGTTGAAATCTGATCCTTCTAGAGTGAAGCTGAATCATAATTCTTGCAACACAGGATCTAAGGATAGGCACAAACTGCTTCTGGAGAGCGAGGAGTGAAGCTTTGAGATGGAAAATAGGGGCAGGAGCCTTTATTCTACAATCTCCTCTCCATTTAGCTCTGCTGAGCACAGGAAAACCAATTGCTTAATTGAAGGGATACTCTGAATCCACACACAAGGTCCTGCAAAGCCTTGATGTGTCCCAGACTTGGATAAACACATGGAACAGCACATGGCTGACTGGATAAAAATCTATGGGCACGAAGGAAAACAAGCTCTAAATGCACCTCAGGAATACATTGCTTTAGTTTTCAGTCAATATTAGGATGTAAATGTCTCCCTGTTGGCAGTGCTCCTGCTGAGCCCAGGTGGGATGAGGTGGAGGTGGGTTGTGGTGCTTGTGCTCAAAGGTTGGCATCTGAATTATTTCATGACAATGGTGAGCAGCAATGTGTGATGTCAGCCTCCCAGAACTTCTCGCCACTATTTTTGCTGCTCTGTTTTCCTTGGCAAAATGTGTTTCTATGGTCTTGCACCTTTTTTTTTTCCTCTCCCACTTCCTTGACTCCTTGTTTTTCCATAAGAAACCAGGCTGCAGGAGCTCTCCCAGTTCAATGGCGATCAACAGCCTTTTCCTCTTGAAATGTTTGACACCAGTCTGCTGAAGGCAGGCAGAAAATACAGGGGGAGGAATAAAAATATCTATTTTGTTCAGGTCCAGACTTGAGACTGCCTTGTTCTGCATCAGTTGTGCAGCTGGATTATTCTATTTTTAAGTAACTGCATCATCTCCAACAATATTGGGTCAGCTACTGGTAGGGTAGGGCTTAAAGAAATATTTAGGCTATGATAATCCTGCAGGAAAAATCTCCCTCTCCCAACTGTATATAATTTTTCAGCTGTTTGTGTATGTCCTTGTTCATTTTCCCTCTGAAGGGAGAGCTCTGCTTCTAAACTTGAGCAATGTAGGTTGAGATCACACACCAGGCACTGCGTTCCTGACCTTCTGTCTCTGCCACACGAGTTGTTTGAGGAGTATCAAGTATTTAGAGTGAATTCTGGAAGTCAAACCCAAGGATTAGTGTGCTCAAAAAAAAACCACGTGTTTTGATGTTGCATATTTCCCCCTGTGCTAGAAGGTTATTGTATGTTAAGGCATTTTTTGATGATGCATAAATCNCGTGCTCCAAAAAAAAAAACAAACGTGTTTTGATGTTGCACATTTCCCCCCGTGCTAGAAGATTATTGTATGTTAAGGCATTTTTTGATGATGCATAAATCACGTTGCTCAATCTGGAGTTGGGAGTTCAGTTCAGGCTGGAGGTTTGATTTTGCAATAAAGACAATACTTAAGTTTGGAGTTTAAAAAAACATCAGAAACGTTGCATTTCACCTCAAGTTTTTATTGATAATTCAGTTGTCTTCTGCTTACAGTCCCCAAAGGCAGGGTGAGTGGGTTGCTGTAGAGCTGGGAGTGGAGCTCCTGATTGCTGGGGCAAATTGATGTTTTCAGCTGTTAATAAGTTAACTTTTATCCTCTCTGGAGGTTGGAATCCGTATTTCTTTGTCACCCTCATTGCCTCCTTTTCCCTGTAATGAGCCTTGTCAGGAGAGATCTGGGATGGCTCTGGTAGGATAGAAAGGGGGAGGAGGGAGCCCAGACACTCCCCTGGCTGGATGGGAAGGTGGCTCCTGGCTGCCTGCTCCTGAAACAACTGTGCCAACCTTTTGTGCAAATGTGAAAATGCTCCTGGCTGAGGTGTGGAATCCATGGCTCCCATTCCTTCCCTTTGTGCTCCACAGGGAGGACTCCCAGGTCACCCCTTGGCCAGGAGCTGCAGTGGAAAGTGATGTTCTGTGTGTTTACTTCTTGAATTCTTATCACAGAGCATTCTTTAATTTCCTCTGAGCAGTTTGAGTTGTGTCCACACCTTGATCCCATATTCCCCTAAAATGAAGGTTATCAAGCATTTAACCTGAGGGCCTTATCCTGGAGCTGCTCACTGATTCTCTAACTTTGGTCTTCTTTGGACTTCCTGTGTTTTTTTCCTCAGTAAAGAGGTAGAATCACTTTGCTTGGGCAGCTGTTGGTCCCTACCTAATTAACTGAGCCTGTTGATTAACTTCATTCAAATTTGACAAAGCTATTTAGAGATTTTATTTACAGTGGTGTCTGCACAGAAGAGACTCGTTCATGTTTCCTCCAGGAGAAGTGAGAACAGCTGAGGTACAGCCTGGATCTCTGGGAAATGAGGCTTTGTTTTGCTCCTTGGTAATCCAAAAATCCCAGAATTTGTGTTGGAGGAGACCTTCAAGCTCATCTCATTCTTCCCCTGCCACCTTCCACTAGCCCAGGTCACTCAGAGCCCCATCAATCATCTTGCTTTTATTTATCCTTGTGTTAAATAAAGATTTGTGTGCTGGCCAATACAGTTTCCTTATTAAACATTAGGAAATGAGCAGTTTTCTGCTACAATAGCATTTGACAAAGAACACTTAATTTGGAGTAGCCCATTCACTTTGGCTTCAGGGGGAGTTGGATGACACTTTTGTTTATAATTAATTTATTCAAGCTACTCAGAAAATATTAAATTCTACGAATAGGATGCTGGTAAATCCAGCTGTGCAAAGGATTTTACCTCTCTGTAATGCAATCCTCAGGCACATTCCTTATCTTGGGTAAGGACGGTGTAGTCATCAATATCTACTGTGAGATTTCAGCTCATATTTAATATTATTTGCCTTTTTCCATGGCTCTCTCAGTAGGCCACCCATAGGATGTGCATTCCTAGAAGGATTCTCCCATTTCCATGTCTTTGGAGTCCTGGAAGTGCCTTCAGTGGAGCAGGAGTTGTTAATGAAGGTGAAATTAATGGTCATTACCTCAGCAGCTCTGGAAGCAGCAGCATGACCTTCTCCCCGTAATGGAAACAACAAAGCAACTTCAGCTTTTAATTAAAATCGCATTAAATGGCGAAAAACAGTTTTTCTCAGATCTTAATGGTAATGGCTTCATACAGCCCATCTTCTGAGGCAGAAAAGAGGTGTTGGGAGAGCTTTTCCTGTGGTGGAACTAATGCTTAAACCTGCATTTTTACTGAAAATCCTTAATTAAAGGCAGGAGATGAAATTTGAAATTTAAGGAATTACTGAAGGATAACAAGTATGTAATTCAGGACTTAAAAAAAACCCCAAGAAAGTGCATTTTAACTGCTGTTTTTTGCCTCCTGGCCAATTCCTTCTGCAACCTGAAGGGCAGTGGCTCAGTGGGGCTGGACATTCCTGTGTCTGCTGCCTGCAGATTGAGAGAGGGATGTGAGAAATGTGCAGAAATGCTCAGCTGTTCCTCGTGCCTTCAGAATGCAGCACCCTGCAACATCTGGCAATTTCTGAAATAGCCCATTTTGCTGCCATCTTAAACAGGGGCATGCAAGAATTTAGGAAAGAATTTACAATAAATGGCTTGCTTATCCTATTTAGGCCCACATAGCCCTGAAACGAAATTGGATAAAAAAATTGGCACTTTAGAGAAGAAAATAAGAGTGATTCACAGGTATTCCTAGAAATCCAGCACGTCCCTGTCCATTTTACATACTGCCACCACTGTCCTAATGACTAAATGGCAATTTTCTGGTGCATGTCATGCTCAGGAAGCTTTTACAGCTGCTTAGTTGTTGGCTGGTATATATGTTCCTTCCCTTAACAGTTTATTCCTAAATCCCCCCCATTTTCCAAAGCACGTTTTTCATTTCCATCTACCTTTCCATTTAGATGAATTCTTGCCTCCAAAAGCTGAGGTTATAATAGGCTTAAAGTACAATAATTTTCTCAATAGGTAGCTGGAGTTTTTTAGAGGTATCTGAATATACAGGTGAAAAATGGTGTCGTCTCTCAGAGATTTTTGGGTCCAGACCTGCAAATTTCTGGGCATTTAAAATAAATCTGAGGTTTCTTGCTTGCCTTTGGTGTCAGCATTAGAATTCTCACTGGGGGCTTTTCTCTGTAGACATGGGAGGCTGTGATTTTGGGAAGAATCAGACTTCAGGGAAAAGCTACCAAATACAGTAGGACTGGAGAAATGGTTGATCTTGGGAGTTGGAAATAATAAATAAATGAAATTGGTGGTGTTCAGGCTGAAATGAAGCTGGAGAGGGACTCTTCATGAGGAACTGGAGTGACAGGACGAGAGGGAATGGCTTCACACTGAAGAAGAGTTGGTTTGGAATGGATATTAGGGAGGAATTCTTGGCTCTGAGGGGGTTGAGGCCCTGGCACAGGTGCCCAGAGAAGCTGTGGCTGCCCCTGGATCCCTGGAATGTCCAAAGCCAGCTTGGACAGGGCTTGGAGCAGCCTGGGACAGTGGAAGGTGGAGCACCCATGGCAGAGGTGGCACTGGATGAGTTTTAAAGGTCCTTTCCCACCCAAACCATTCCATGATTCCATCATACGAAAGGAAAAGATCTGAGAAGAGTCAAAGCAGTGGAATTGTGTCCATTAATTCAGTTATTTTGGGGTTGTTTAAAGGAAGTTGTGTTCTTGTGTTTCATGACAGCTTAATGTAGTTTTGATAAATGGTGTATGTTGAAAAATGCCAGAGCAGAGCCTGATCCTGGGAGCTGGCTGAAGAGACTGGAAAGCTGTTGGGGAAGGGAAGCATCTGGAGCTGTTCTTGGATTGGTTTTAGGGAGTAGATTGAGACTAAAGTCTCATTTGTGGGTTGCAGAGAGTGGGAACTGGGAGAAGTTTGAGGGGTGATACTGCCCCAAAGCTGTATGAACGTGGTCCCTTGTCCTTCCCTGCAGCATTCCATGGAACTGTGGATCTGATCCATGTGGTTGATCTGTTCCTTTGTGCCACACAAATAGAGGAGACAAACAGTCAACTTTGGCATTGTTTAGGTGCTTTGAATTTTCGTTTCTAATTTCATTTTCTCATGTTCTTTTAAGCTGGGGAGTCACAGGCTGTAATTACACAAGACAATGCTTTTGATTAAAGTAAATTTTCTTTCTTGGGTGCACAGAAATGCTAAGCTAAAAGGTTAAATGTTTCATTTTGCTTTCTGGCTTGTTCTTTTATTTCTCCCTGGAAAAAAGGAGAGGACTTGCTGTGCTGCACGACTTCCCTGCCTGGAGTGGATGCATTTCATCAGTGGAGGGTGTGGGTGCTATTTTTAACCATCACTCAGAGGGGCAGCCCTGCTAAAATTACATCATTAATATCCCCAGCTGAAAGGAAATGGCAGAAAACACAACAGGGCCTTTGGAGTTTCTCCCTATTGTGTTTTCCACTCCTGGGGGTGAATTGGTGAATTATTCCAGGTGTATCATTCCAGCAGAGTTGTTTACAGTCAGCCCCTTGTGAACATGCCCGAGGAAAAGTGTAATAAGTGAATTTGTCTGCAAAACCAGCAGGTATGAAATAGCTCTTATTGGCTTGGAGAGCTCTTAGTTTGTATTCCTTCCTGTCCCTGTTATTAAAGAGTTCAGGGATTTGCTGGATATCCAACATTGCAAAAGAAGGTGGGGACCCAGAGCTTTAAACATTATTTTTTGCTAGGAGTGGTGTTTGTTTCATTCTGTAGGCCCTGCTAAAGGATCTGCTGGTGAGTATGGAGATTCAGGGCTTGGAGATTTTTAGTGGATGGGGTCTGGTGTTTTTTCCATCCTTTTTAGCTCAATTTCTGGGCATTCTCATTGTCCTGGCAAATATCCATAAAATCTACTGTGGGGTTTTCCCTCCTGTATTTGCTTTGTGGATGTGTTACAGTGTCCAGTGGTCGTGTCGTGTCTCCAGATCAGTTTAAATGCTGAATTAGAACTTTCCTTCTGTCTCTTTGTGAATCACTGGTCAAATCTTGTCTGGGATCCAGAAAGGAGGAACAATGAGTTGTACAGAAGTAGAAAAGGGAACAAGGATATTAAAGCCTGAGAACAGAGACACGAAAATTGCCACAAAAAGGGAACCTCACAGAAGTGGCTGTGCAGGGATATTTGTTCCTCACTGAACTGAGCCCTTGAATGCGTTTGTGGCTCTTGGCAAGACTGTCTGTACTCAAGGATTTTTCTATTCCACATGAGTCCCTTCGTCTGGTGTTTTTACATAGCGTGCTAAGAGAATTTTGTTGTTGTTAACAAGGCTATAATTCCTTAGAAAATAAAAATTGAAGCTGCTATAAAATGACTTTGTCCTTGCTGCTCCTGCTTGTTGTTGCAGCCTTAGTCATGAGTTTCCAGCGCTGAGCTTGATCTCAAAAATGCAGCAAACAGCACGTGCTTATTTACAGGAGCATTAAACCCTGCTGGCCTGGAGCAGCCCTTCCAAACCAGGCAAGCTGCTGGCTTCATCTGCCTTGGAGACTGAAATGCTGCATTTTCTCTGCAGCTGAAATCTCTTTAAGTCCTTTGGGTAGGGGCAGGAATCCTTGGAGCCATCTGATCCCGGGGCTGTGGTGTTTTAACACCAGATGCCCTTCGAGCCAGGGCACGTTGGCTGAGCAGCTGCAGCCTCGTCCCCTCCCTCTGGGCTGCAGCCATGCCGATATATGGTTACAAACTGCACCCTCAGGCTGCAAAACAAACACCCTCCCCGTGCTGGGAGAAATGTATATTTATATATGGAGCACTCAGCTCCTGCACTCTGAAGTTTAAATTGTGCTGGGCAAATCCTCATGGGGTGCAGTTGGGATTGGGTTTATGTAGTGAGGGCTGGGGTGTTTTAATAGAGCAACAGTGAATTGTGATTAGCTGAGCAGTCTTAAATCAGCTTTATTCAGTCATTAAGTGAATAAAATCTTGAGTGATGGAGGAAAACTGATGGGTAGTAGCAGCTTTAGCCCAGTTCCCATTTCCCTCACCTCCAGCAAGGGTGGTCTGTAGTTAGTTCAGGCTGCACCCAAAGGTGCTTTGGTGCATTATTTCACTGGGTGTTGCTGTGAGACTTGGTTTGTCCCTTGGTATTTAGGACACTGCTCCAAACTTCAAAGCTCAGGTCCCCAGCTGTGGTGACCACCTGAATGTGTCCTTTTTTCCTTTCTGAGGTTTGAATCCTCTCTCTGAGCTCAGGGCGAGCGGCTGATCCGTGCAGGCCTCGAACTTCAAAGCCTTCAGCTGAGCTGGGTTGGTTTCCTCGGTGATATCTGGGATTTAGGCAGGTCTGGGTTTCTGGGCTTTGCTGCACTTCAGCAAAAAACCTCAAGTTTTCCATGGAAAACTGACTTTGCATGTGTCATTTTGTGACTGAACACAACTTTCAGATCAGAATTAATCACGAGGCTCACCTTGGGTTTGAGGGGGCTCAGGGCATTTTATGTGCCAGAGAAAATCCTTTCTGGGGAGAAGCAGGAGATTTCTCTATCATGAGCAATGCTCCTCTTAAGAATGAGAAACAAAGCCAACATTTTGTTTAAAAGTGCTCTAAGTATAGTAAATAAAATAAGCACTCCATCAGATAAAACCAGACTAAATATACAACCGCATCTTGCTTACCCAGAAAGTAAAATTATTTATATCTAAAGTTGAACATTTCTCTTGATTTCAGAGATGTTTTTGTTAGATAAATTCAACACAGGCAGCTTGCTTATTTAAATTGCCTGTGCAAGGCTGGATGTTAATGGTTACTGAAGCTGCCCTTCACCCCAGAGTTTGGGGGTTTGGTCACTTTTGCAGGAATTCTTTTCCATGTTTCTGAGCTAACTGGGAGAAGGAAAATGAGTCACTGAGCAAATGAGGTCCAGAGCTGCATTCAAAACTTAACACTTCTCACTTGTGTGCAAACAGTTGATGAGCTGCAATTCGGAGTGGAATCAGGCAGTAAATACAGTGTGCAAATGAAATTCCTGCAGCCCACAAGGCACAAAATCTGAGCACTGTTGAACCTCACTGTGACTGAGATCTCTGAATTTGTTGTAGGATACCTTTAAACCTTCAGTGCTGGACATATTTACCTAAAATCATGCTTGAAAATGAAAAGGTATCAAAACCCATCCTTCAGGATTCCTTTTCCCCTGCTTCCTGCCTGATATCCCAAAGAGCTGCATTTGTGCTTGGTTAGAGCTGTTGGAATTAAGGAATATATTGCTGGGTTATCCCTGATGTCAAACTCTTGCAGCCTTTCCTGGCTCTATACCACAGAATTTTCCACCCAGAGCACCATTCCACATTTCAGCAGCAGATCCTGCTGGATGTTCCCAGGCCCAGCACCTGCCCAGTGCCATGTGTTGGTGCTCGAATTTAGGAGCTGTTTCACAAATCCAGCCAATCCAGCAGCCCTTTCTGGGTCCTTTATTCTGCAAAAGCTTTTTCTGGCCTCAGAAAAGAGAAAAAAAAAAAAAAAAAAGGCAGTTCATCAGGCAGTTGTGTGCTCAGTGGCCATGGCAGGAGAGAGCAGGGATGCAAAGTGCTCCTGGCCTCAAGGATTTGGGAAGAAAACCCTTCAAAACAGTGTTTGAAGCTGTGTCTCGATTTTTTTTCAGAGCAGCTGAGTGGTTCTTCAGGGTTTTACATTTTCCTGTCCAGATGGGAGTTTTCTCCAGCCTCCAGCACAGGCACTTTGGGGTTTAGGGAAGCTTTTGAATCCAGGCAAGTTGCACAACCCATCTTTAGGCTGATTGACTTTTGTGGTTGGCTGAAGTGCTGACAGGATCATTCAGGATTAATCCAAAAATGCATGAATTCAGTTAAAAGCTGAGCTGTACAGGCTTTTTTTATTTCTTTTCAATGTCTGTTTTGGAGAAACATAAGAAGGTCACTTAGTTGGCAGCTTAAATCAGCCAAAGTGAGGAAATAGCAGGACATGAAAACTCCTGGTTTGATTGGGATGAATGATACAATCCCAGTGTGTTATTGCTTCCTCTGGGCTGCCAAAACTCAGCTCATGGCCTTGGTTTTTTTAAAAAAGCTGTGTAATTATTTCCTGTGGAATATTGCACTTCATAGGCTCCAGCCTTGCTCTTCAATGAAAGCAGGATTGATTTGTCACCTGAACTCGTGGTGGAGGGATGTGTTGGTTTGGATCTTAAATATTCTGTATGTTGGAAGAACCCTCATTTTTCACACTGGAAAATGCCAGATCTGAGAGTTTTTCCTCTGCTGACAGAATTTTTTTATTATGTCCATGAAACTTTAATTTCCAGGGTTTTCCTGTTGAGGAGCAGCCAGCCAGAAGACTTTCTTGCTAACTAGTAAAACTGTTCTGTTTGCTTACAGGTTTTTTCCCAGCTGCACTTTCCTTTTCCATGGAAAAACTGTTGTCTGCTCATCCACTTTTAGTTTTAAGGGATACCAGCAGAAAACTGGATGGTGGATGCTGTTATGAGGCTGAGCAGGATCCAGATGAGTCTCAACTTGGATTGTATCTTCCCTTTCCTGTAGAATTTCAATAATTTTAAATTTAATTTATTTTTTTTTTCATTCTAAACATTCAATTTAAGTATTTCTTGGCAAGCAGCAGCTTTATATTGCAGGAAGTATTTGGGATCACTTCAGTGTCCCAATTAGCCTTCCTCACACGGTGGTTTCTCCATCCGTAACTCCTGCAGGATGGGAAAACAGGTTAATATCTTTATAAATTATCCTTCTGGAGTGGTCTGAGATGTCACTTCTCACTAATACAACAACAAAAGGTCATTTTCACCTCAACGCAATGAACTGCAGAGAGAATTGCTCCATCTATTCCTACTTTTGACTTTTCTAGAAGCAGCAAAATGAAGTGATTTTCAAAAAGAAACATTTGTTTCTTTGCCTGTTTCCCCTCTCTTTTAAGGGAATATTTGAAACACTTCTGGGTGCTGTTGAGTGGGAGCATTTTCCCCTCTGGTATCTCTACAGACAAGCTCATGGCTCGTCAGTTAAGTTAATTATGCCTTTTAATTGTTTGCTGCAGTTACATTTAAGGGTGTATTTGATGTTTTTCTGCCTCCCCAGCAGCAATTTCTGTAGGTGCAGCCCTCCCACAGCAGAGAGCACCTCCTGTTCTCCTGCAGTTGGACTGTGGCCCATCAGCTGATGCAGCTTAGATGTCTCTGGGGGAAGAATGGTTTGTGCAGGAGTTAATGTGTCCTGGAACACGCCAAGGTGTGTTTGTGCTGCCTGTGGAATAGAGCAGAGTTGAAGTGGAATGGTGGCAGTGCCATCCTCTCCAGGTTTGGGGGGTTTAGAGCCTGCTGGGTCAAGGTTGGAAGTTCAAAGTGAGGCTTTGGGATGTTCTTCCAGGGAAATCTTCCTCTGAAATCATCTCAGCAGTGCCAGCTCTTTCTTGGCTTTAGTGACAGAGCTATTAGAAGATCATTCTGTCATTCTGTGGTTTGTTAAAGGAGTTTGAGTAAATAAACATGAGTCTGACCTGATCTGAGCTCCTGGGACATGGTCCCCATCCCTGGAGGTGTCACTCTGGGCTGGTGACGAGGTGGGGGATCTGTCACAGGTTGGATTTGATGACCTTGGAGCTCTTCCAACCAGAATGATCCTGGGATAGCACCAACACCAAGTTCTTGGCACCCCAAAAGATGCTGATCATATTTAGATCTCAGTTCTCATCCTACAGACCCAAACCCTAATACTTAATTCTGCAGGTTTTCCTCAGAATTCCAATAAATTTCCTCCATTATTCCACTGAAAGAATAATTTAAGTTTTGAGTAGTAGGAGACAGGGAAATCAAATTTAGTGATGAGAAGACTTAGCCTTTGTGTGTTTGTGCAGAAGAGGATCAGTGTGTGTGCTGGGAACAAGAGGATATCCTGAATTTTTTCTTTCCCCATCACAGCCTGCATAAAAATCTTTATTAGATTTAAAAAGTGAAAGCAGGAAGTTTTCTGCAAAACAGTCAAAAAACCCTCTCCGTTAAGCTGATACTTATAAGCAGTCAAAAAACCCAAACAAAAACCCCACAAACCCCTTTAGTTTCTGGTGTTTTGTTGCCATGAACGTGCTTTGCCTGCAGCAAATAAACTCTTTGCTCTGTTTTCCTTCCCTCCTGCCTGTGTAGATGGGAATAGAAATCCTGGGGTCGTGGGGAGCCTCTGTGGGATTTTATTCCCAGATTTTGGCATCTGAAGGGCAGCAGGAATTGGGTAATGCTGCTTTGGAAGCATTTCTTCAGCACAAAGAGGAGATGCCATGTGAAAGTGGTGCTGCATTTCTTCCCACTTCTGTGTAAACAGGGATGTGGAAAGGATTTTAGGAGTTCCCTTTTGTTCTACTCTTTCAGCACAAACTCAGTTGCTTGTCATGGTGTTTGATGCCTCTTTCCATTAATGAAAATTTATTAAATCTTTTAGTCCAGAGGCATCATTTATGGCCTCCTATAGAAAGGATTTCACTTAGGGGTTTGGGGTTTTTTCCAACTTAAAAATAACTTGCAGCGTTTCTGCTGCTTTTGGTCAAGTACCACAAACCAAGATGTTCAACCCAGTTTTAGGAGACTCAGATTTTGCCACCTGGAGAGTGGCATTTCCATGCTACATCCCACACAAACTGATCCTCCATCCAGGGATTTAATCAAAGCAAATTCACTAGATATGGAGTGATGAAATACTGGATTTTATGGAAAAGGGCTGGGCCACAATCAACACTCCTGATTTATCTTGAGTTACTTTACTTGTTCAATAAAAGGAGCACAAGATTCTCAGTTTGGATTGAGGCACTGATTTATCTAATCCTTCTATTAGGGTGAATGCAGAAGTTGTAAAGAGGGAATTATAAAAAGATCAATATCTGATGGGATATTGATATATTCTGCCCTTGCCCACATCCAGTGCAGGTTTTGCCCTGACCTTGACCAGCCAGGAATGTCAAATCCTGAGGGGTTGGAATTGGCCTTTTGCTTTGTGTAGCTGCTGCCATTTTGGGAAGAGGAGGAGATCCAAGCTCCTGCTTTTTTTGTAGGAGGAGAGCAGAAATGCAGAGGATTTAACACCTGGTTGTGAGCAGGGGGAGGGAATTGTGTGTCCTTTCACAGAAGCACTGAACTGAGCAGATGAGAAATGCTCTGGGTGAAAATCCCCAGCTGGAATAGGAAAACAGAGATGAATAAAATGTCTTCAGGCTCCCTGGGTTGTGTTTTCCCTGGGTGTTGGGGCAGGGGGTGGGAGGCAGTGTTGGGAAAGGAGCTGAGATGACATTGCTCCTGTCCTGGCTGTGATTGCTGGCTGTGCCTCAGTGCTGGAGCATTCCACACTCAGCCTTCCATGCAGGATACAATGAAATGTACTTCAAAACTACATGGAAAATGCTGCACTTGTGTTTAAAGAAAGCAACAAATAATAATAATATAAAAAAAAAATCCTGAAGGGATGATGCCAGAAGGTACTGGGAGCACTGAGGGTGTCACAGCCTTGCTGGAGCTTCTCCTACAGCCCTGAGCTTCTCCAACCTCCTTTCTTTTCCTCTCCCCCTTTCCTGGGGTTCTCATCCAGCTGTTCCACTCACCTACTGGAATTCCCCAGATATTTATGGATAAATCTCTGCAGCAAAAAGCCTTGTGTGCCCCTTTGCCAGTGCAAATATACTCTGGGAATCTCCTGAATTAGAAACTACAACTTTTTGTATCCCCTGGGTTGGGAAGTTGGAGTTTTGCTGAATTCAGCATCCTGAAAAGCCATCAGTATCATGTTTCCTTAATTCTGTACAAAGGTTTTTCTGCTCCTGGACTCATTTATTGGGATACTGAGTGGAGTCAGTTCTTTGAGCTTTTGAGAGTAAAAGCTGTAAATAAAAATCCCTTTTTTTTTTTTTTCCCCTTTCTGCTTGGTGGATGTCACCTTTTCTTCTGGAGTTCTGTATCACTGATTGAATAAAGTTAAGCTTCAGGGTAGGTTTAGGAAGGTTCTTTTAATAAAACCAACCAGAAGTTAAACAACACACAGAGTGGGTGAGAGGCCACAGAACACAAACATACAAACTGATAAATTAAACAAGATTTCTTCAGGCAGGTGATATTTTTCATGGTATTTTAGCTAGCTGGGAGAAAATTCCTGGAGCTCTTTGTGTAATATTAGGAATTATCCAGTTGGTTGTCCCTAAAGCCTGTCCTGCAGGACACTAAACTGCATTTCCTGCTTTAGAACAGCCCTAATCTTACACGATCAGTGCAAAAAGCTTTACCTAAAGGTTCATTTTTCTAATTGCAATCCTTTCCCATGTACAAATTCACTGCAGGGGATTTTATTCACTGGGCAAGTTCAGCCCAGACGTTGAGCAGGAAGAGGTTGTGGCACTGTCAGCACCACAAAATCCAGAGGTGATTTAAGGTTTGTTATTAACCCACAGAGTGAAACAGGAATAGCTTGATTTTATGTCTCTGGGTAATCCAATTCTGCTGGAATTGCTGGAGATGAAAAATGAATGACTGGGAGAGATGAGATTTGAATCCTTTAGAAATGCCAAACGATAAGAACAGTTGGAGGAAAGTGATGCTGGGTTTGCTATAAACAACAAATGTTGCATAACACTGGCTGTGTTTTTCAAAACCAGATGTTGCAGCAGTTGACACCAGGATTTCTGCAAGTTATTTGCTCATCCTTCAGCTGCTTCACCACATTCCCCCTCTCAATACCCATTTTACACATTCTTTCTCATTACAGTCCTGTAGTACTCACAGTTCCAATCAATATTCAGTTTATTTTAGCTGTGTTCACAACTCAGGGGGCCCTGAATTCTCTTAAATAAATGTTGTGAGGTAGATTTTTTTAATTAATTAGCCTTCTGCACGTTCAAAACTTCATGTTCAAACCTTCATGGCACTAAATATTGTGTGGATGGCTCAGCCATGTCTGGTGAGCAGATTGATCCCTGTGGTGCTCAGCATGTGGCACAAAATCATTTCAGAAGCGTGAGAGGAACCCAGTGAAATCTTTTGAAAGGAACAAACCTCTCCAAAAAGCAGAATGTGCAGGAGAAAGCAGTAACTAATGAATTGACATTATTCATAAGCCCAGGGATTGATGTAATTGTAGTTGGGAATTACATGGAGGAGGAACAGTTGAGAGGATCAGAACAGGAATGTTCATTTTCTCCGTGTGGAGACAGGCACAAACATCTGTAGAGCTGAATTTGGGGGCTCTCAGAATTTTCTCTGCAAATATGACTCAAAGAAGAGATTTTTAAGCAGCCAAGACCCAGGTGACAGCATTTATAAATGAGCAGGAGCTGCTGTGCTCCCCTGAGACCCCACCTGCAAAGCTGCATCCAACTCTGGGATTCCCAGTGGGAGAAATTGGTGGAATGAGTCCAGAGGAGGCCATGGAGCTGCTCCAAGGGCTGGAGCCAGGCTGGAGAACTGGGAGTGTTCACATGGAGAAGGGAAGGATCCAGGGAGAGCTCAGAGCCCCTTCCAGGGCCTAAGGGGCTCCAGGAGAGCTGGAGAGGGACTGGGGACAAGGGATGGAGGGACGGGACACAGGGAATGGCTTCCCACTGCCAGAGGGCAGGGCTGGATGGGAGATTGGGAAGGAATTCCTCCCTGGGAGGGTGGGCAGGCCCTGGCACAGGATGCCCAGAGAAGCTGTGGCTGCCCCTGGATCCCTGGAATGTCCAAGGCCAGGCTGGATGGGGTTTGGAGCAGCCTGGGATGGTGGGAGATGTTGGGGTTGGAACTGAATGGGCTTAAAGGTCCTTTCCCACCCAAACCATTCTGGGATTCTCTGAGGGCACAATAAAACATTGAAAAGGCCACAATGAAACCTTCAGGCCACAACTGTTGGGACACTGAGGGAACTCAAGCTCCAGATGGGCAAGAGAGTGGCCTTGGGTGGAGCCTCCCTGGCGACAGGGACAGGGGAGGTGACACAGGCCAGGTCTCTGTTGCAATGGTGCTCTGGGACTTCATTGCAGTGTTTTGTTGGGCACTTGGGAGGAAGTTCCATGTGATAAACATTGGTTTGAGTCTTACTGATAACAAAAAGTTAATAATACATAGTCCTGAAAACAGGTAAACAACTTGTGCATGGTGATTCTCTGGAAATAAAATTCTGCTCAGTGAAAACACACCACGCACAGCACGTGTCCCTTCAGGCACCTGTCACTCACGGGTAAAATTTTAGTGACTCTGGGTTGGGATAATTCTGCTTTTGTAGTTTTAAACCAGTGTAAATTGGCTTTTTGTAAGGAAAAAATCCATTTGTGTGTCCCCATGAGTGCAGTCAGAAGACGGGAGGAATTTATGAGAGAATAAAAAGTCAAAGAAATAAAGGTTTTTCTTGATCAATTCCTGATCTGGGTGTCTTGGGAAGTGAGAGTCTTCCAGAATTCAGCACATCAAATATCTGATACGTAAAATGGTGGTTTTAGAGGCAGTGACCTGTCCTGGCATTCCATCCTTTCCACACTCAAATCTTGTTTTTACTTACACCTTATTCTGATGGAGGCTGAAATTTTCTGTGAAACTGCAGGAAGGGAGGAGTCAGGATGTCAGCAGAGCCATGAAACCACACTGAACTTGTAAAACCAGGCTCTGAAAACATGGAGACCTTTTCCTCATCCCAATTTCCCTGGGAGGGATGGTGTTTATTCCTTGATGTTCTGAAGATAATTCCATGTGTGTGTAGTGTGTTATTACAGTGATGAGTGGGGTGATGAGAGCTTTGCCTAGAGTGAATTATTTGGGTTAAAATTGCTTGGAATGCAGCTTTCCCAGGGCTGGAAGTGAAAACAGCAGGAAGTGGGAACTGGGCACCTGGAACCCCTGCACAGGTCATGGGGTGCTCTCAGAGCAAGAGCTGGCACTTCCCACAAGTCATCACTTCTGCCTGTATTTAGGAATATCCTCCTCATTCTCTCTTCTCTCTTTGTCTTTCCATAGTGAGTGTTGAAAAAGTGGAATTAAAGGGGCTGGCACACAAGAAGAATGAAAGAAATGTTGAGTATTCCTTTGAGGTAAGTTTGTGTTTCCTTTCCTGTGAAAGAAGGGAGGATAATACTTAAGGAGGAATGAAGGAAATTTTCAAACTTTATTGTTGGATCCCAAAAATCCTTTGTGAAAGCAGAGCTCCTTTGGGACTGAGAATTTTGAATCAGTGATTTGAAAGTCAGAAATGGCTGTGGATGATGCAGAGGTTGGTATGTGGGGATTGGCAAAAAAAAAACAACAAAAAGAAAAAGTCATTTTAATGCAGGAAAATTTTGGCAGTGTTTATTTAGGGGGAAATATGATGCCACACTTACAGGATGCTTATCCATATCTATATCCAATGTCCATTCTTCTGCTGGAATGCAGGAGCCAGAGAGAATTTAAGTCTTAATCTGGACAAAGAACAACGTGGGCTCTGAGGGCACAGCTGCTGGAAAGAGGCAGGCAGGGAGCCCGTGGGATATGGTTCCAAAAGGCTGGAGAGTACAGAAAAGCTTGGGAAATTCTTCAGGGCTTGAGGAAAATTCTGTGGAGCAAGAGCTGGGGGGAGTTGACTGGAAGGGGATTTTCACAATGGTCTAAAAGCCTTTCCAAAGGGAATAAAAATCCTTCCCAGCAAAGGGGGGGTGTTAGTCCAGCAGGAAGGGCAGAGCAGGAACTGCTGTCTGTGAGCTGGAGGCAGCCTGGCTGTGAGTGGAAGTGAGAGCAGAGCTGTGGAATGAGTGTGGTTCACCACACACCACAGCAGCAGCGCCCTCCCCCCGGCCTGAGGCAGCCTCTGGAGCTCGGGTCCTGCTCCCAGTTCCTGTGCAGGGATGAGTTCATCCCATGAAACCTTGGCTGAAGGGCAGGGATGGAGCTGGGGGCTGCTGAGCAGCTCACAAACTGCTTTTCTCCCAGCTGCAATGAAGGGATTCCAAAGTTTGGGATGCACAGCCCAGAAAACATCTTTGGGTTGTTTAATGAGCCAAAACGAGGGGTGAGAAAAGGAGAAGCCAAAAAAGAACCAGGTGGGAGAATCCCAATTATCCACAATTTCACCAAGTCATTCCTTAAAACTCCCATCCAAGGCAGAGCATCAGCTCAGCATCTGCTGGGATTGTTGGCAGCGTTAACCTCGGCGGGATTGGATTCATGGAGAATGTCCCAAATTTCCTGAATCCCCAATTGTTCCAAATGTCATCAATCACAGACAGGATTTTTCCAAGGGCTTTTCAAACCCTGTATGAAGCCTGCAGTTGTCTCCACTCCAATTAAGATCTCGTGAAACTTCTTTTCCTATTACAAATTTTTCTATAAATAACAGAAATTACTGTACCCAGTGTTTGCCTCAACAGCTTGAACTGAAGGAAGAGCAGAGACTTCAGCTGAGCTGATAAATTGCTGTTTGCTGGGTTAAAAACCCAATTATGGAATGGTTTTGTTCTGTTCAGGAACTTGGGAATAGCAGGTCAATGGATGGAGCAGTTTAGTGTTTGCAGTGCTATTGTTCCCCCCATTTACAGTTCACATTATTGTTTCATAAGTATTGAAAATTCAAGTTAAAACAGAAGTCATGACAATTGCTGGGTTATTACAGAACTAGAAAAAAAGAGTATTTTCTGTACTTTCTGAAATTCCTAGTGAATTTCAAAAAATATTTATTTACCACAAACTTAAAAAGAAAACAAAACCAACCCACAAACTTGGTAAAACTGCTCAAGTTTTTCTGTCTTCTTTTCTTTCTCGCCCCCTATTTTTTTTTGTGTAACAGCTCTGCTGAGAGGAAATTCCTCCCTTATGTAATATATTTTGAAATCCTCTCCCCACTCTTTTTGGCAGCTTTGGGATGGCTGGAAAAACTTTGTGTATGTTTGGAGTTGTCATTGAAACTAATGTCATGTGAGAGGCTGCTCTGTGTTCCCAGAACATCCACCCAGCTCCTTCCCCTATGGATCCAGATGCCTCCCAGACTCCTCCAATGAATATTTTGGATCCGTAGGGATTCATCCCTGGCCTGTCTCGTGGTGATTCTCCTCAAGCCAAGAAATCCTGATTTTTGGCTGGGTTAAACTTCATCTCCCAAGCAAGAAATGCTTCAATATCCAAGGATGTCGTGACTTGTTTGTGTGGGAAGAGATATTGAATATTCCCTTTTTTTAGGGCAGGGACAAGATGGAGTCTGGAGCAGGAGCTGCAGGTTTCATTGGGAAGGTTTTGCCTGGTTTTTTTGCTGCCATCCCCAATTTCTTGTGGCACACGGAGTTGGTTAATTAGCGATAGGCAGCCCTGTGTGAGGGGAGCCGTTCTTGTTGGAAAGCAGATCCTGCAAACCAGCTGTTTTTTCTAACAATAATGAGGGGAAAAAAATTCCATTACTCCATGGTTGGTTGCTTAACTCTGGATGTCTGCAGCGTGTAAGGGCTGTGTAAACTCTGAGGGGCTTTTCCAAGCATCCAGAGAAGTTGTTAAATGTAAAAACAGCAAGAATTGGGCAGCAGTTTTGTCCTTGTGCACCAAAAAAAGTGTTTCCTTATTGATGTCACCCATCACTACATCTGTGAGGGACAGTTGATGCCAATTACTGAATTTTGAGGAACCAAATTAAATTAATTACTAAAGCAAATCCTTCTTGCTCCTCCCCAAGGTCCTGTGGTCTGATTCTTCGGTGACGTTGGTAACCAAATCTTCTGCTGAAGTGACTGAATTTATTTCAAAGGTAAAGACCATAAGAAAAACACTTTAAAAATGAAAAAAAAATATTTTGTCCCTCTCTCTAATTTTGTTCAGTGATACTTTTCAAAATGTGCCAAGGTAATTCAGCTTGAGTTCCATAAAATATTTGTTTTATAACTAGCAGTGGCTTGAATCTCATAGAAATAACAAGACTTCTTTTCACTTTTAATTTGTCATATCCTCCCCCTTTAGCTGTCTCAGCTATATCCAGAAGAAAACTTGGAGAAATTCATTCCCTGCTTAGCTGGTCCAGATTCATTTTACCTGGAACGGAACCACATGGACCTGGAATCAGACCTGAGGTATGCTGGGATTCTGTGGGGCTTTTATCTTGACACTTGGCTTCTTTCACCAAGAAAAAGAAAAAAAAACCAACAGGAAATAGAAATATTATCTCCATAATCTAAATTTCTTCAGGGAAATCAGAGCCTGATCCTAAGCTTTTTTCCTTGATGTTCCATTAATTCCAGTGCATAACAATTTTTCAGGAATTCTTTCTTCAGAAATACAGATGGTAATAATATTCTGTGTTAAGCTTCCTGGAGAATTGATATTTCCTCATTCCTTGTGAAGAACAAATAGAGGATCACTGGCTTTGCAAAAGTTTGTTTTGGACTCAAAAATAAGCAGAATTGCTTAAAACAACCACTCAAAACTCAGGAAAAAATAGAAGCCTGGATATTCACCCATCTGTACTGAGGAATGAGTTGTGGGGATTTTTTTTTCCCCTTTCACAGAGTTTTTATTTTCTCTGTTGTTTTAGGTTGTTGTGGTGTTTATTTTGCTTTAATTAAAAAAAGTTAGGTATGTATTTAGGTATTATTAAATGACTACATTTTTGGAAGCCTTTAACAGCTAAGAAATTTTTGAAACCTTAGTTTGTACCTCCTTAAATTATCACAGATCATCTGGCCATTATTTAATATAAACCAGTATTTTAAATGCCATAATCTGTGGGAGATCACATTGGGTTTCTCTTTCTAAATCTGATTTTCCTAGGAAAATTGGGAGTGACTTAAATTCTTCTGAGCTGCTACTGTCTTTACCTATGCAAAATGAGATTATTATAATATTAATATTATTCTGATCCTAATATGATATTATTACAAAATTAAATGACACTTTAAAATATTAATTAACTTTATTAGAGCTTCTCCTTTACACTTGTTTTCCCTAAGCCACGGTGGATACTGGTTTTCCATAGGCAGCAGCCAGCAGGTGCATGCCTGGATTATTTTTCATTCCCATTCCCTTGCTGTGCTCCAGGCAGGATTTCGGAGGCTGCAGGGAATGTGTGTGGCTGCTGTTTGGGAACAACAGCCTCTCCAAATCTGGGTTAATGGAGCAGCAACTGCACTGGCAGAGCTCAGGGAAGAGGCTGCTCCGAGGTGCTGCTCAGCTGTGAAATTCAGCAGTGAACTCTGGGGTTTCCAGCTGGGACAGCACCTCTGGGTGTGTGCAGGTGAAAAGTTTTGGGAGATGGGCATTTTTTCGTGGAATCCCAGAGTGGTTTGGGTTGGAAAGGACCTCAAAGTTCATCCTCTTCCACCTCTGCCATGGGCATGGACACCTTCCACCATCTCAGGTTGCTCCAAGCCCCATCCAGCCTGGCCTTGGACACTTCCAGGGATGCAGGGGCAGCCACAGCTGCTCTGGGCACCTGTGCTAGGGCTCAGCACCCTCACAGGAAAGGATTTCTCCCCAATATCCTGTCTAAATCCACCCTCTTCCAGCTCAAAGCCATCCCTCCTTGTCCTGTCCCTCCATCCCTTGTCCCAGGTCCCTCTCCAGCCCCCCACAGGCCTTTCAAGGCCCTGGAATGCTGCTGGAAGAGCTCTTTTCCCTTCAGAGAGGCACAGGGAAAACGTGACAGAAGTTTTTCCCCATACTGCCAGACTCTGCATCTGCTGTTTATCTCCAAGAGGAGGAAATTCAATAACAGATCCATGTCTATTTTATATTCCTCAGGTTCCTGCATTTGAAAGGCAATTTTCAAGTTTACATTTGAACATTTTCTGCCTTAGAAGTGTTCAGGGTTCCTACATGAGGCAGCTTAGCTGAAACACTCACCAGAGTGAAAACAACCCCGGGGTAACAGGGTTTGGTATTAAGAATAAGAATTATCCATAAATTTCCAGAATTAAGACTTGCATGGTGTGTTTCAGCTTTTAAATTTCCAATCTAAGTTCCAAGTGTGTTGTCCAGAGTGCATCCTGATGGATTTGGGAGGCTCTAACAGAGCAGGGCCTTTGTTTGCTGCAGGTACCTTGCCCCGTTCCCTTCCCATGTGGTGAAAAACGACCACGTCAGGAAGTTCTTCAGCACTTCATCTCCCTCACAGCAACTTCAGAGCTCAAGTGAGTTGAAATAAAGTTTAAAAAATATTTTTTGTACTGCATTTCATAAACATGCCATTTATGACTCTGTCCCTTGTTTCCAGATCCTGGCAACCCCTCCCTATATAAAGTAGGAACTACGCTGGGAACATCTGGAAGGTGAAATTTTTATCTTGTTTACAACTCATTCCCTTAAGAGGCAATTTTCATCTCCTCCAACAAAACCCAGACCCCCTTGAAGGATCCAATATTGTGGCTTCCTTTGCCACTTCCATCTGGAAAGTTCAAAAATTTCCATAGGATTATATTTGGGCATCTTTACTTCTTTTTAATAATGCAAAGGCCGTTCTGTCGAAAGCTTTTTTTAAATTGCAGAGAGGCAGCAGAATATTTAATTCTGTGATTATTGAAGGAAAATTCTGTAAGGTGAAGATCAGCTTCACTCTTTGCCAGAACTGCCCTGTTTTATTTACTGAGCTGTGGCACAGGGCAGGTACAAATCCACACCTTGGCTCCACGGGGAAGGTTTTTCCCACAGTCCTGATTTCTGTGGCCACAGCAGCTGAACTCTGGGTGACACAGCCTATCCAAGGTGCTAAACCCAACCCTGTTGCTCTTTTCCAGACCCATCTGTGGGGTGGCTGGAATTCAGTCTTCCCAGAACCACGTGCAGCACTCGGCTGCTGCTCCCGTGTCTCTGCCCCACTGCTCCCACTCCGGAGGCGCCGGCTCCTCGCTGGGCTATCGCTCCCAGCTGGAAACCTCCTCCCCAGCCATGCTGATGTCTTCCAGCCCTCAGACCCCTCAGACACAGGAGCAAAACGGCATCCTGGACTGGCTCAGGAAGCTGCGCCTGCACAAGTATTACCCCGTCTTCAAACAGCTCACCATGGAAAAGGTAAGGCAGGAAATGGTGGGGGGAAGCAGCCAGCTTTGAAATGATCTCCGTGTTCTCCAGGCTGGGAACATCTGCACTGAGGATCACACGAGTTTCTGGCACGTGCTGGGGGAGGTTTTCACTTTCTGAAAGCAGTAATGAATTGATGAAAACCATCTTGCTGTTTTCACTCTGTGTTGTGTCCGGGGCTGTCCAACAGCTGCTGCTTCTCCCAGGCTTCCTCATGGCAAGCTTGGAGATCCAGCTTGGATGCTGCCTTAGGAGCTCTGCTTGGCTCCCTGGACATCCCTTTGTGTGCAGGAGATACCTAAATATATTGGTTTCTCTTCATTTCTGCTTCTTGGTTGATTTTTCTCCCCAAAATATTTGGTTATCCTCATTTTAAGAAACAGATTTTCAGAGATTGGTGGCGTGAATATGAACATGAGTGAGTGAGGTTTGTTTCCTGCAGAAGTTCCTGTGGAAAAATCATCTCTTGTGTCTTTGCATTGTAAGAGTCCCAAATAACACCTGTGTGTGCTGGATTTTATCTAAACAAGGTTTTTGAGCATTTTCCAAGCTCCAGTGGGAGATTCCTTGTCCTCTGTCTTTGGGCCTGGAACGCCCTCCAGTGGAGGGAGGGCTTGGCCTGAGCTTTGTGCTGTTATGGAATATTTTATGGATTTAATTTCAGTCTCTTACCAGAGTCTTCTGATTTCATTTTCTTCATTATAAGAAGGGAAATATACTGGGTTTTTTTTCCTTTAATAAAGTAGTAAAACTCTGTATTCCAGCATATTTTTTAAAAGCAAATATTATTATGCATACTTCACTGGCTTTCATTTTAATTACATTATAATATAAATGTCTGTATTTGTCCCTATATTTTATTATTAAATTTACTGTTGGTGTATGTTTTCCACTCCACTTCTATGGTAAAAGACACTCTGGGAGAACTGGAGTGATTTTCTAAGATCTTTAAATTCACTGATAGTACCAAGTTCTATTTTAATTTAATTCTATTTTAATATGTACACGAGTTATTTCATCTTTATTGTGACTGGTTAATACAAGCACACTCCTAATGAAATTAAATCTGTAAGTGTTCTTTCTTTCATGCCAGTCCCCCACACTTTCCTTTTACACTATAATTGAAAACTGGAGTAGAGAGTTACCTTGAATTTAAAAATGGTTTTAAAGTTGACATTCGGAATTGCTCTTCACTGAAAATGGGAATAAGAATATTCCAGGTTATAAAACTGAACATATTTTTTCTTTCCAAGTTTCTGAGTCTTACTGAGGAAGATCTGAATAAGTTTGAGTCCCTCACCATGGGAGCAAAGAAGAAGCTCAAGACCCAACTAGAGCTGGAGAAGTAAGTGAGGGCTGGGGGAACTTTTTTTGAGGTCAAAAAATGCAAATTTTCCAGTGGTTTTTGCTTCCCAGACCACAAACCTACCATGATTCCCACCTGGAGGTATGGATGATTATTATCTCCATTACTAAACAAGATTTAGTACTTTCTGGTTTACTGCTGCCTGTTTAGGGTTGTGATAAGGACACTAAATTTTTAAATCTACAAAATACACATTTTGTGGTTAGTTTTTTTTAAACTTGTGTCACAAGTTATTTGTTATTGCAAAGATTTTGGGCTTCCCATCCCCTTGACATTGATGAGAGGTGTTGGGTTTGCAGGCCCAGGGGATGCATTCCCAAAGTCAGGCCTTTTTTTCCTAGGAAGTGATAATTTTTTTGGCTCCAATCCATGTGGATGGAGCACAGCTACTTTGGGAGCTGCCTCAGTGTCCCATGGTGACCCCAGGCAGCTGTGACAGCCCTTTGGGGACACTGATGCAACAGATTGTCCTGGGTTTTGCATCTCCACTTACAGGGCAAGTGTTTATTCTGCAGCTACTGCTGTTCCTTGAAAAGCAATTAGGAATCCAAATCTGTGCCCATTTATCAGAACTCCTTGGCAGCGTTTTTAGTTTTCCAGTCTTAGTTTTTCCAGAGTTTGTTTGGAAAAGGAAAACTTGGGACTGTGTTTGTTTTCTCTTTGGGTTTGGTGTGCAGGGCTGGGTTTGGGATGTGCTGACATAATATGTGATAGAATTTTAGAGTTCAGTCAGGGTTTGGTGATGTTTTACCCTGCACAAATAAGAGCATAGTGTTGTAATTAGATGGCAAATAGTCCAGCCCTAAGTGCTGGCAGTTCTGGTCAGCATTGATGTGATTTCCAAGTGTTTCCATTTGAAATGAGCACAGCATCAGTGGATTGTTCAGTGGGCTTTGTCTGCTTTGGGTTCATTCAGAAACTGATTTATTTGTGGTGTGTTGCAGCCAGTTTCTGTCTCCTCATGCTTCTCTCCATCACCCTGTAGGGAGAAATCAGAGAAACGGTGCCTAAACCCCTCCACACCTTCCTCAGTGACCAGCAGTGGGGTGGCCAGGGTTCCCCCCACTTCCCACGTGGGCCCTATCCAGGGGATCCGGGGCAACCACGCTGCAGGTAAGGGGACAGGGGACACTGCTGTGCCCAGCTGTGCCTGCACAAGGGTCAGCTCATTCCTGTGCTGCTGCTTCCCCAAGCTTTATCTTCCAAAAGCCATTGGTTTAATAAAGGAGCAAACAAAAAGTCTGATTTTGGTGATTGTTGAGGGCAATAAAAAGTGATTTTTTTTCCCTGGCTCTCCTGGGAATGAGCAGCTGCTGTGGTTGGGCTGTTCCACCTCTGATGTATCCCTGTAAATCCTGAGCATGGCTGCATTCTCCTGAGGTGCTGGCAGTGTCACCTGTGAGGTTTCTTTTCTTCATGTTAGAGCTGAGATTAATACACAGGACACAGTTTTCATGTTCAGACTCAGATGTTTATTAATTCTTATCTATAGCACAGTCTCATGAGTTGTGAGTTCTAGCAAACAAGGTAGGAAATGGCAATGCCTCTAACTCTTTCCAAGGTCTTTTAAGTGCCAATTACCCAATAACGAGATGACACCTATATTATTTATACTTTTGACCCAATAATTGACTACCCAAGGTCCTCAATGTGGACCCTTTCACCCAGTAAGAAGAAACCACCCGAAACCATGGAAGAAGAAGAGGAAGGACTTAGAACAGCCTAAATCCTCCATCTTGTCACTTGTATATTACTGTATACCAAAACCTTAAAATCTAAGTATCCAGAATTCCAGCAGTCACCTGTGTGTCCCCTGTCCCTGCAGAGCTGCGAGTGGACGTGGATCAGCCAGCCCACCCCCTGCCAAGGGAGGGCAGCTCCTCCGAGTACTCCAGCTCCAGCTCCAGCCCCATGGGGATCCAGACGCGGGAGGAGAGCTCGGACAGCGCCGAGGAGAACGAGAGACGTAAGCAGAGCCCCCCAGCCGTGCCCCGTGCCCTGCCCGGGCCTGTGCTCACAGCTCCTCTCTCCCCAGGCCTGGAGCTCCACCTGGACGCCTCGGACAAGGAGAAGCCGGTGATGCTGCTGAACCATTTCCCCTCGAGCTCGGCCAGGCCCACGGCCCAGGTGCTGCCCGTGCAGAACGACGCCGGCTCGGGCCCCGCCGGCCACCACGCGCTGCCCATGCAGATGCTGTCCCCGACGCCCTCCCACATCACCCCCATCCGCATGCTGGGCTCCGTGCACAAACCAGAGCGCGGCTCTGCAGACATGAAGCTGCTCTCGTCCTCCGTGCACTCCCTCTTGTCTTTGGAAGAGAGGAATAAAGTGTCTCCCGGCTCCAGGGGCAGCATAAAGATGGAGAAGGGCTTTGGGAACGCCGTGGTGGATGTCATGTCCGCGTCCTCTCCGCACCAGCCCTTGCAGGTGCTGTCCGGGGGTGCCGAGAGCGGCTCCCCCACGTCCACCATGAACTTTGGGCCTCGGACCAAAGTCGTCCACGCTTCCACTCTGGACAGAGTGATCAAACCAGCCCAGCAGCCAGGACTCATCGTGGAGACGAGCACTGCTGCCACGGTGACGTCCAGCACAGTCTTCCACGTGGCTCGTCCGCCCATCAAACTCCTGGTGTCGTCGTCTCTTCCCACCGACTCCGCCATGGCCGGACAGACTTCCTGCTCCAGTAATATGCAAATAACGGTGTCCCCTGCAATAATCAACCCCCGGACTGCTCTGTACACAGCCAACACCAAAGTTGCCTTTTCTGCCATGAGCAGCGTGCCCGTGGCGCCCATGCAGGGCAGCTTCTGCGCCAACAGCAACGCGGCCTCCTCCAGCAGCCACCCGTCCCCGTCCTTCACCACCATGGCCAACCTGCCCAGCTGCCCCGCGCCCAGCTCCAGCCCCACGCTCTCCTCCGGCGCCGACAACAACTTCTACAGCAGCAGCAGCAGCAGCAGTAGCAGCAGCAGCAGCGGCGGCTCGGCTGGGAGCGTGCCCGTCCCCAACCAGAACCACCACCACCACCACCACCAGCAGCCGCCGCCGCAGCCCCCCGGCTGCATGGTGTGCAGCTCCTGCGGCTGCAGCGGCAACTGCGGCTCCAGCGGCATGACCGTCAGCTATGCCAACTATTTCCAGCACCCCTTTTCAGGACCTTCCATGTTTACTTTCCCTTTCCTGCCCTTCAACCCCCTGTGTAGCAACGGCTACATCAACACGCAGCAGTACAACAGCAGCACCACGTTCCCCGTGGTGCACACGGCCTACAACAGCGGCCTGGCCCCCGACTCGGTCATGGCGGGGCAGTCCACCTTCGCCGTGCCCCCCATGCAGAACTTTATGGCGGGCACGGCCGGGGTGTACCAGGCACAGGGGATGATGGGCAACGGCAACGGGTCGAGCCACAAAAAAAACGGGAACCTCTCGTGTTACAACTGCGGGGCCAGCGGGCACAGAGCTCAGGACTGCAAACAGCCGCCCATGGATTTCAATCGGCAAGGTAAAGTGTGGGGGGACACGCACAGAGTGTGGGCTTGAGCCCTGCCCCTGGGCTCTGATGGCATCTTGGGATCTCTGGCTTGTGAAATATATTTTGTTATTAAAAGTTGATGGTCTGAGCTGTTGGTAAGTTTTAGGCAGCTCCATCAGGAGGCCTCAGGTGTGCTCTGTGGGGTTGGCACTGTTTTTTACGGAGGGAGGAAATATCAAGGAAGGGAGGGAGCTGCTGTGGAGTGGTTGCAGCAGAATTGCTGCTTCTGCCTTGTCAGCCAAGTCAGCTTCGGTCATTATTGCAAGTTCCCCTGGAATTCTGGAAACTGAAATCTCTGTTCCTCTTCCCTTCCTGCCCAACACAATAACTTAAATGAAGAATTGCTGTTCAAACCCTCCTGGAGGTCCTTTTTACTGCTGTAATTATTTTACAGGACATGTTGCTTACACACTTACAGCACAGGTTTCTCCAGGAGAGAGCTGAATCCTTAATTCCAGGCAGGAAACAGCTGAAAGAGAAATGCTACTCTACCAAGAGTACTTCTTAGTCCCATTTTTCTTTTTTATTTTGATTATCTTACGTTGAGATAATCTGAGAATGGTGTGGGTTAAAAAGTGAAATACAAACTCTGAGTGAAGAGCACTGAGGTTCCATCTGACATCATGCCTTGTCTGTAGCCTTTACCTGGATTCGTTTTTGTGTGGTCTCAACAGTTTGAACACCATAAATTAATCAGTGTCAGGTGTTGGGCAGCAATTTACAGCAGGAAAAAGGTAAATAGTGAGTGGAATTCCTGTGGCAAGTGTTTTGGTAGTGGCCAGGGGGAAGCAGAGCTGCTGCCTCATGAGTCCTGAGTGGGAGAACTTCAGAAATGCAGCAGGCTCTGATGTTTTTTTGAGTTGGATTTAATTCCATTAATTAAATCCCCATTTAAAGCCTGCCAATTTCTTTACAAGGGCATGGACTGACAGGGCAAGAGGGGATGGCTTTAAGCTGAAGGAGGGCAGGGTTAGATGGGATATTGGGAGGAAACTTCCTGTGATGATGGGGAGGCCCTGGCACAGATGCCCAGAGAAGCTGTGGCTGCCACTGGATCCCTGGAAGTGTCCAAGGCCAGGTTGGACAGGGCTTGGAGCACCCTGGGACAGTGGAAGGTGTCGAGGTTGGAACTGGGTGATCTTTCAGGTCCTTTCCCACCCAAACACTGTGGGATTCTGTGATTGCACGAAACAAAGCCGTGCCAGCCCTAAACCCCCACCCAGGCTCCAACGCACACACATTCCACGTGTAAGCAGCAGCAGGCTGGTTTGGGAAGCTGTGGGAGGTGCCTGTGATGTGTAACCCTGTGCCCCTGTCCCTGTNGGGGTGATTTCAGGTCCTTTCCCACCCAAACACTGTGGGATTCTGTGATTGCACGAAACAAAGCCGTGCCAGCCCTAAACCCCCACCCAGGCTCCAACGCACACGCATTCCACGTGTAAGCAGCAGCAGGCTGGTTTGGGAAGCTGTGGGAGGTGCCTGTGATGTGTAACCCTGTGCCCCTGTCCCTGTCCCAGGTACGTTCAGGCTGAAGTACGCCCCTCCCTCGGAAAGTCTGGACTCCACAGACTGAGGTTTCCCCACCTGGCACCACGATGCTGTCAAGCCATGGAGAGCGACGGAGATCGAACTGCAAAACTGAGACGTCCAGTTGCTGTTTAAGCTTAATGTATTTTTTAATCCAAAGGTGCTTTACTTTATTAGACTAGGTAAAAAAATCTAGCTTAGGGGTGCAGCCAACCCAGTTTTGATTGCCAAATTCAAGCTCTGTTGTTGGAACTCCTGACTCCGTGTCCTCGGACCGATGGATGGATGGATGGTGGAGCTGGCCAGCTGCAGTTCCTGCTGGAAGTACATCCCATGTCCTTTTTTTTGGCTGGAGATTTTGAAACAATGGGACTTTTCCAAGGTGAAAGGCCTGACTCCAGGGCAGCTCTGTTCTGAGGTGGAAGGTAGGAGTGGCCGGAAGGACATTGGCACCCCTGGGCTAGGTAAAATGTCTACTTTTTTTCAAAAGTGATCAGGCACTAATCTCTGGGATTTTTAAGGATTGCACTACAGAAGAATGTAAAACTCTTCAAGCTTTCTGCACTTTTAGCAGACAGTGTCACTCTGAGACCAGTGCAAGAGGCAAAGAAGTTCCAACCTTTACAAATTGGCACCAGCAGGCTTACGGGACTTAATTCCACAATAAAAATCCTAAAAAGTCTCTCTTTTCCCTTCCAAAAGAACACACACGGCAGTTTCGGTTCCTTCTGGAAACAAACTCGTGCTTCATTGTCTCACCTGTTACTAGCTAGTGCTGGCTTCCCAGCACTGGAATAAACTTAGTTTCCAAGGGTCCAAGTCCCAGAGACTCCAGAGTCATAAAGGCTTCAAGGATATTTTCCTGTAATACACAAAACCTTTACGTCCTGTTACTGTATATAGGTCTCTTTCACAGAAACCTTATTATTCTGCTTTTGTAAATGAATTTTAAACCATCCTAAAAAAAAAAAAAAATCAAACTAAGAACTCTGGCAGCAGAGTTGATAAGCTTTTGCTTTACTTTATATAAAATACCCTTTGGCTCCTACCCCAGGATTCAGGAGTGGTGGGAGTCAAACATGTAAAAGGTAGTAAAAACTTCATTATTATCAAGACTTGGAAGGATTTCTTGTCGGCCTCCTTCGTTGCAGTAGGTTGTAGATGAGTAGCTTTGGTGTTAACTACTTAGTCCATCATTTGTGGGTGACAAATCTAAATTAGGACTCGAGAGGAAGCCAAACCCATCTCGAACTGCTAATTTGAAACACTTTGGTCCTGTCTGGTTGAAAGAAGATCCTAATCCTCATGGCTCCCCCCCTGGGAATGTGACGGCATTAAATGGGTGAGGCCTCCTCTGTAAAAGTGTCTGACAGAGAGATATTTGCATCCTGTAATTTGAGAGACACCTTTAAAGTCTGAAGCCTTGTTTACACTCGGAGGTATTCCTTGCACCAGGATGAATCCATAGGATTTGTAGTGGAGCAGTGACTTGGGAAGTCCTCTGGGAGCAGGAGGGTTTGGAGCTGTGCAGAGCTGCCCCCAGGAGCTCAAGCTGTGTGAGGGGGGAGCTCAACCCTTCCTGGGCTGTGCTCCCAGGAAAGGAACATTTTGGGCCATCCCTGTGTCCCCGTCTCTCCAAGGGCAGTCTCAGCGTCGCGGGATCATCAGCGTCAGGAGAGCCTCAGGAATGTGGGTGGGCAGAACCAAACCTGGCCCAGGTAGGGATCCACAATCTCAATTTGCAGAACAGTTGGTTTAAACAAACAAAGAAAGAAACAAGCAAAGATCATGATTATTGCTATGCAATAAGAACCCCCTGATTTGTGTATCCCCAGCCCAGCTCCCACTCCCTGTTGGCTCTGCCTGCGTTTGAGGACATTCCCTGTGTTCCCATGAACAACCTTCAGACCTACAACACTAAAGGGATGAAAACTGACAATGCAATTTACTTTGCCTTAATGAGCTCGAGACAATGGTAGGAACAGTCTGTCCCACTGCATCATGCCCAAGGAAAATGTGCAGTTCCATGTTTACTATTTGCAGCTTTGAGGGTCTCTCCAGTGGCCTGGAACATGTGCTGAAAGCCAAACTTAGTGTTATTATTATTATTGTTGTTATTGGGTTTTTTTCACTTTTTTTAAACAGTATTTTAAAATTGTATTTAAAGAAACTGTATTTCAACACACATGTGAGTGTTCAAAACCCTCTTGAAACAGCAAAAAACAGCAGCAGCAGCAAAAAAAAAGTCATTTCTGTACCAGTTGTGTTTTGTTTTACTGCCCAAGGCTGGACACAGTTGTGTCTGATCTTCATCACAGAAAAAATCATATCAAAAGGACTGTAAAACTGAACTTCTGTCCAGCAAATTGTTTCATTCCTTTCTCCAGAGCTTTCTTTAGGATCCTTTCCTGTGCGTAGAGTTAAGGCTGATGTTTCCAGCAAACTGTTTCATTCCTTTCTTTGGGATTGTTTCCTTTGTGTCAAGTCAAGGCTGATGTTTCTTCACGTGGCTCACGGCTGCATTTGGGTGACGCTTCGGAACGGTTGGGTCTGGGTTTGGAGTAAGATCCAATCCAGAAGGACCTGGAGGCAACACGAGTGTCCGAGAGGAAAATCTGGTGAGCCAGCAGCAACCTCAGAGCCTTCCCCAAATCCCAGTGAGCTGGGGCTTCAGACCTGCCAGTGAACACCCTCCACTCTGTACCCAGAACAACCAAAGTTGGTAAGTCCCAACAGAGCACCTTAATTCCATAAAATTATCCTTAATCTGTTCTTAAAAGGCACAAATCCATCTTCTTACCCCTAAAAAGCAAGGCAGCTTGGGTTGGAATAGTAGAGTTGCAGCTGCCCTGCCTGAAGGAACCCAGTTCTTAAACCCTATTTTTGTACATTGAAAGATGGAGATTTCAAAAGAATGTTATTTAGCCCTATCTTTGTCCTGCAAGTATAAAAAGAATTAGTTCTCTAGATGGATTTCACTGTGGAATGGGAATGATTTTTCAATGTAAAAGGGAAGGGAATCCCCAGCCATCTCCCTGCAGGGGCAGGAGAATCAGTGAGGAGCCTTTCCCAGGGGAGGGAGCAGTGGGTGGTGCAGTTCCAGCTGCATTTTCCATTTGATGATGGAAAGACTCGAAATAGGATGGAATTTCCAGCAAACTCCTCCTCACCCTGCAAATTAAGCATTAATAAATATTCTGTGCTCAACCCTAATGGGGAGAGCAGAGAGGGAGGAGAGGGAACCAAAACACTGATCAGAGGGTTCTACCCGACTTTTATTGGAAACTACATTTGCACCGTTATTAAAGTTTATCAAACCTGGTTTTTGCTCAAACCAGCTCTGTCACACTCAGCTTTTTGTGAAACCTTTTCATACCACGGTCGTTAAATCTTGGCAAATTAAGCACCAGACTTCCCAAAGTAACAGTCCAGCACCAGGCCTTGGCCATGCCCCCAAATCCCATTTCCTCACCAGGCAGGGATACCCTGGGATGAGCCAGGCTGGGGTACCAGGCAGAGCAAGGCTCCTCCCAAAATCCTGCAGGGGAGCAGAGCTGTGCCACAGGGACCCTCGAGGCACTGGACTGGGCTAGTCTGGAACACCTGTAAACGGGATGAATGTGAGCAAATCTGGACAAAAATCCATGGAATGGAGTGTTTGTGAGAGTAGGAATCACTTTGGCTGGCTGAGGCCCCACAGCTCTTGTAATAAACCCTTGGAATTACCCATTTGTTCCCTGAAATTTTCCTGATGTACACAAGAACTGTGTTGGTACTGAAGCAGAAGGCAAATCCTGTGTGTTTTCAAGTGCAGATTAACAGCTTCTCTTGGACATAACTTTCCATTAGGAATGAAGGAAATTCCTGCTCCATTTGAGCCATTTCTTTTACTTCGATCACTTCTAGTATTACAAATTCTGCATGTAACTTTATAAATATTTTAAATAGTTTTGTAAATATTTAATATTCAGCTAATTTGATTTTGAATTGTAAATGTCAAGTATTCTGGTATTGGGATTTTTATGTTTTATTATACTTTGTTAAAAGTTAAATTGTACATTTTTAGAATGTTTTTATCTGAGTAAATTTAATGTATGGAAAATAAAGAGTTAAACAGAATCCCTTGGCATTGGCTTTCATTTTAAAGGGATTCAGCTGTGTGGGGGCTTCTCCAGCTTGGCAGTAGCAGGGAATTATTTTTAATTCCTCCGTAATTATTTTGCTGTGAAAATGCCTAAGAATAACCACACGAGCCGGAATTAAGTTGGGATGTAATCCATCCATATCAGCACTGTATTAATTTTAAAAAAGCAACATTTGTACAGGAATATCAGTCGATCACGTCGTAAATTACAAGTACAGTTGTCAGTTATGAGTTAAACGAGTTCTTACACGAACAGAACTAAACAAGAGAACAAGCTGCATCGAAAAGTTCACGTCGGAGTAAAAACACAAAAGGACAATAAAAAAAACGGGCAGGGGGATGAGGAGATGCATGCAAAGAGTGGAGGAGGTACGAGGTGGAGGAGGCACGACGCGCGCACCCCGCGCAGCGCCAGGCGCCGGAGTATTGCTTCTGTCCCCGCCGGAGCCGGGCTGCCGGTGACACCGGTGACACACGGACACCGCGGGGATCCCGCCACGCCTCGCCGGACAGCACTAGAGAAAAACACAGGTTTGTCCCACGGGAGAGCTGCCCTCTGCACAGCCCGCTCCCTGCCCGGGACACGGGAGCCTCCAGCCGTGCCACAAATGGTTTGTTCTCGTTTGTTCGTCGACTCTCCCGGCCCTGAGCTGCTTCTCCCCGATTCCTCCGGGCTGGGGGCATGATCCTATGGATCACTGGAAGCCAGCTCAGATGAACACACAGGGATTGGGAATTTGTAACAGACTGGAGTTTATTTCAGTGTTACCTGTTCGGGTGTGTGTATTTTTTACAGTTAGACACTTCTAAAAACTACGATAAAGCTGTGGTGTTTGGTATGAGTATTCCAGAAACTGGCACCGCCCCTGAGCGTGCGGTGCCCAAAAACCGGAGACACAAAGAGTTGTCCTTCCCCAGCTCACCCCAAGCACTTGCCTTAACTCCCTGCAGCGCTGACACGAGTCTGATTGGAGCTGCAGAAGAAAAAAGCTCCCCTTTGGAACATTTAGAATGCATTTGCTCTCATGAGAAACCTTCCCATTTAAAACCAAAAAAATTTAAGGAATCGTAGGGAGATTTTCCTGCAAACTCACAGGAAACACTTTAGTTCCTCCCTGGTGCCTGTTTGCTTGTTAAAAGTAAATCGAGTGTCCCTTTCTCTGCAAGTGTCACGTGCACAATTGGGCTCCTTTCGTCAGGTCCAGACCTGTAAATGTGCCTGTGTGGAGTATTATTAGGGCAGGTTTCAAAGCTGGAGGTGCTCGTCTGTACTGTTTAATAGTCACAAACAAGGCAAGGTGAGATGAGACACCTGCTAAAAGCAAGACTATGCTAAGGACTGAGAGCGTAGGTGACATCCGGTTCTTTCCCTGGGGGGTGTGTGGGGAAGAGTGGGGGTGATGGCCAAGGGTCAACCCAAATCCTAGGCTAGGGCCTCTGGCGTGTCCTAGGCAGAAGCTGGTGCTCCAAAGGTTTCCTGGGAGGCGTAGACCATGTAGAGGAAACCATCCTCGTCCTTCTCGCTCTCGTACACCTCGGAGATGGGCGTGGACACGCTCACCATGCTGTGCCCGTTCACCAGCAGGAAGAAGGCCTGGTTGGAGTTCAGCTGCAGGCGTCGCCTGGGGAGGGGTGAGGGGAAATGGGGACAGAGGACAGATGGACAATGGACAGTCCTCAGTGACAGCAGCAAGGTCAGAGCAGAGAATCGGGGAATGGTTCGGGGTGGAAGGATTTAAATCAAGCTCATCTCGTTCCAGCCTCTGTCATGGGCGCCTTTCCCTGCGTGTCCCCACCCAGCCCTCAAACCTGGACTAAATTCCTCCACTAAATCCAGGCAGGTGCATCCACTGGCAGAGCCCTCACTCAGGGGAAAAGCTGCACTCCAGAAGGGCATTAAACAAGGGACTGGGAAGAAGCACCCCTGGCATAACCAGGGACCTTTGGCTTGCAGCTCACTGGAATGAAAACCCAGGGATCCTTGGGAAGATTAGGAAAGATGGGCAGAGCTTCCTTTCAAAACTTGGGCAACTTTTAAACTTTGTCACCAGCTCTGTAAGGGCCTGGGTTTAACCTCAGAGCATCTCACTCCCTCCCTCCCTCCCAGGAGAAGCACGGTGGGAAGGGCAGGGAGCCACAGGCTGCACAAACTGCCTGGCACAGGAAACAGCTGATTGCTGGATTTCCCTTGATCATTCCAGCTCAGGGGAAATGGGTGTTTCTGCTCAACTGCCTCCTGCAGAGCAGGTCTGCAGAGAGCAGCTCTCTTCCCACTTGATAAACCAAGTGAGCAACAGCAACTCAGGAGTGTGGAGCTGCCACCAAAGCAAGGAAAGAATAGATCAGAAGAGCTTCTTGCTGCTTCCACTCGCTGCTGAGGGGCAGCAGCAGCTGGAAACAAGGATTTATTTAGCTCCCCAGCACAGCCCTGGACAGGGAGCCTTCCAAAGCCAGACTGTAATCACTCCAGAGACAGCAGGCTGAGGGAAGGCAGCAGCTCTCCAAGGTTTGGGAAGGATGGGCTTTGCTGTGCATCACTGGAGCTGGCTGAGGCCCAAGTCTGGCTGGTACCAAGTTATTTATTAACAATCAAGCCAGAGAAAAAAAGTGGGAAAATCCTTCAGCCTGCAGTTAACCTTTTTGCCCAGGGCCTTTCACGTTCCTGAGAAACTCTGGAAGAGTTTCTGCAAGAGTTAAGCAACCTTGTTCCTGTCTCCAAAGCCCTTCCTCCTGTAGGAGCTGGGATTTGCCTGTGACAGTTTTTGTTTGGACACTCTGGACAAGTCCCACAGCCCGTGGCCTCCATGAACCAGCTCCTGCTGCAGCATGACCATCAAAAAACAAACTCTGGTTTGCTGCTGACTTCCCAGTTACCACTGGAGAACCCTTCCCAATCAAACCCTGCTGCTGAGGCAGCAGAGATGCACTTCTAGCAGAACTTCTGACCACAGTTTTTGACCACACAACTTCCACTCAAGGCTGTTTCCCTCTGCCTTTCCTGTAAGCTGAGCAAGCAGCCAGGGCAGAAACACTTTGGCCTGAGCTGGTGTTTCCCAGTGCTCAGTGCTGTCACTGAGGGAAACTTCAGCTCCCAAAGGATGCCAACAGCATCCCCACAGAGCTCTGGCTCTGAGCCCAAACTCCCCTTCCCAGTGGGTGGGAAGAGGCAGCCACTCCCGAGGGGGACTCCGTGACAAGAGAGGAGGCATCCCAAAATAGCCAAGCAGGAAGAGCTGCAGCCCTGGGCAGAAGGACCCATGTCAGACAGGAATTCACAGTCCCAGACTCCCTCCTACAGCTCTGGGAATGTTCTCTTGGAAGCAGACTACCAGCCCAGCTCTCTTCAGAGTGGGGTTTTTCCAGCCAAAGGAAAAGCACTTTCTCCTGGATTTGTGCTAGTGCTCATTAGAGGAATTTTCTATTTAGACCTCCCAAGTGCACGACGGGGAAATAACAGAGCATCACAGTCCAAGGCTGATCAGGTCACACTGGAATCCCAGCAATACTACCTGATAATTTTGATTAGCTCGCTCATGTTGACATGATCTGGCACCAGGAACTTGGTCTTATCCAAAACTGGAAGCTGCTTCTCTCCCTTGTACCTTTCAATGATCACCTGAGAAGAAACACAAAAAGCAGAAGGTGTGAAAGACAGAACAGTGTCTGGTGCCCTCATCTCCCCCCTCCCAGCTCCATTTCCTTTCATCTGTCAATGCAACATCTCCAGTCTGAAAATCAACAATTCATGATTGGGCTTAATTATCTTAAAGGTCTTTTCCAACCCAAACAATTCTGTGTTTCCACGAGAATCAATTATCTTCACGTGCTCCTGTGTTCTGTTTGCAAGAGCCACTGCACAGAGGGGTAACACACAGGGATTTTACAGCACACATCCACAGCTTCAGTGCCATTTTAAGAGTTCCTTTGCTGCAATCATTTAACCCAGCAACAAGGAAATCCAAGGAAAGATCAAGCCCACTTCCCTCTAACATATTGTAGTGGCTGACCAGGGGTTTGTGCTGCTACAAGTCTGCCAGATAAAGCAGTTTTCACTGGAATTTCTCCAGTTCCAGGCCATCTCTTTAAGAACTACCACTTCAGATGACTCTGCTGTTCCATTCACCTCCCATTGTTCCTCTAATACATGAGAAAAAGCTGCTCTGGAAGGGGTATAAACCCTCCAATTTCCAAATTAAGGAGAAGATTTCCTCAAGCACACTCAGGAACCAGTAACTCTGCCAGGACTGCTGTGTAACAACCCCTTAATTCACAGAGAAACTGCAGATTTCCCAATTTAAGGAACACCCTGCCCAGCAACTGAGGGTAGTTCCTGCTTTTAAGGAGTGATCTCAGCACTCGTGTGCTCCCGTTTCCACGGCCATGTGGCGTTTGTTGATTTCCAGTCAGCAGGAGCTACGTGACACCAATCCCTTGGATCCTTTCCATGCTCACGGGGTCTGGCTGTGTTGATCTTAAAAAGCTGCACAGGTGAAGAGAAGTTGATTGACTTCTACCAGAGAAAGAGCCTTACATCACTTGAAATAAATGCTGGGTAACAAAGCCCCACTATTTTTAAGCAGCTAGGCCATAAGCAGTAGGTATTTCTAACAGCAGAATGGAGGACGTTGACAGCACAGGAGGGATTTATTATCTAGTGTGACATTGCCACCTTATCTCATCCAGAACTGCTAATGACAATAACAAGGCAGTGACTGGCCCAGCAAGACTCCAGGGATCTCAGCTGGGAGTTTGCATCACCACATCTCCAGCAAGTTCCTTTGGTACCTCTGAATATTTGGATGGAACCTGTCCATGGCTGACTTAAAGTGAGTTTTGCCATAAATCCCTGGCTTTCAGTCTGTGGTCACAGAGCTTGGGGACTATGGCTAAGTGGTCTCTGAAAGGTGAGTGAAAAAGCAATATTTGTCAGGAAACAGCTTTGCAAGGAAAGTGCCTTTTGGGAAAATGAAACATTCCAAAAAAGTCAGAAAATCCCTGCTGTGACGTATTCCTTGTTCCTCTGCCCAAGTGCACAGGGAAGCAGCAGTGGCAGCTCCAAGGCTGAAGGACTTTAAAGTCCCAAGGAAAGCTGAAAAACCTTTCAGTTTCTGTTTCTGCAGCAGCTTCTGTCAGTGAACTTGCTCAGGAAATGGGGAGAGTTTGCAGCAGCTGGTTCACAGCAGGATTTCCACACACTGGGGTCACCAAATCTCATCACAGAGTCCCATTCAGTTCCCTCTGCTGAAGAACTCATCAGTGACAGAACACAATCCATGCCTTTTGCTTGTAGGATATTCTCTGCATTTCTGAGGATGCCATCAGTCAAATAAAATACAAACTCAGGCAGCATTTGGAGCTGAGCAGCTGCAGAGTGACAGGGTGAGGGGTGATATCCAAAGTGAGCTGGACAGCCCAGCAGCATTCCTGGAGACCTAAGCACAGGCCTGTTCCCAGGAGGAAAGCATTTCTGTCCTTCTCAGCACAGGCTGATGAGCAAATCTGCCTCTACACTCCTGTCTGCTCTTCTTGGTGAGCCTCTGAAGACTCTAAACGCGGAGAAGAAAACCACAGAGAAAAGAGCTGAGTGCTCAGGAGGATCTCAGAGCTGAGCTGGGTGTGGTTTTCTTCTGAGTTACAACACGCAGCTGCAGAACTCCGGAAACACCACATCCTCCAGCCCCTGTGAGCACCTTGCTCCTGTGAGAATGCTCCTGAAAGCCAGGCTCAGCCACCACCAACAGCCACATTTTCATTTGGTCTCCTCAGGACAGCTCTTCCACAGGTTTCTAACTGCTAAAAAGAACACGAGACTGGACACTGAAGGAAAAAATTGAAAGAACTGGACTTACTGGTATTTTAGTGGGATGCTGGTCCCGAATCAGTCGTACATCTTCCACTCTTTGTTCTGCAAGGGATTAAAAAAACCAAAAAAATCTGTTTAAACATTCACAGTTAATGCCCTTATTTCCTTATTTCTCCACTGCTGATGAGAGGGACCACGTGTCAGGAAAAGCCAGAAGAGGAAATTCAGGCAAAGCAATTTCCAAATGGGCCAGCACTATTCAGGAGTACAACCTCTCCTGTGACAGCTGATCCCCTGCTCCTTAACCCAAGGTGACAAGCGCTGTGTGCACCTGCCTGGCACTCCTGGAAAGTGTTAAAGGAGATCCTTTCCTCCCCACACCCCCTCGCTTTCTGCCCACTGAAGCACACATTTAACCTCACACAGTGGCGGCCTCAAATTACACCACCCAAGTTAACAACTAAATACCCTGTGCTATTTCTGTCAGGTCCCAGAAGAGGAAATGGTCAACAATTATTTGAGCCCCGGGACTGGCCCGAGCCTGGCAGCATCAGCTTTCCTTGAGCTCTCGCGTTACCGAATTCCAGGTTTTATTTTGACTCGGCCGCGCCCATTGTTGCAGGAGCTGCTGGAGGCTCTGCCCGACCTGCACTTTTTGCCACACTCCCGTGCCAGTTTTCAGGATAAAGTTCACCTCTCCTCAGACAGCAATATTAATAGAACAGATATCACGAACCGGGCTAAAGTACACGAGGCAGAGTAAACAGCCCGGTTGCTTTCAGGGGCTGCCTCATCTGTGTTGTCCCCTGCCTACTTTCAGATTCGGTGAACTCAATTTTAACCCCTCTGCTGTTCAGCAGGACGGGGCTTTCCAGGCTGTTTTCAGGTGCCAAACAGCTCCGAGAGAGATGATTTAGTGTTGCATCACGGCTTGAACGCACACCTGCCTAGGGAGAGGAGCACTTAGGCCAGCTCCCCGTTGGAATGCTAATGGCAGGACACTCAGCAATAACATCCCTCAGCCTCCCTGGTCCGTGTTTGTGCCCCTGGAATACATCCTCCTCACGAGCCCGGCAAGGAATGCAGCTCCCGTGAATCACCGTTTGCAGGTGAATCAAGCAGAACTCAGGCAAGGAGCACGCCAAGCCTTCACCTGAAAGCCACCCCGACATCCCCAGCCACATTCCCACAGCCCAGCGGGAGCGCTTCAAGGGCACAGAGTTCCACCTCGTTAAAATACTTTTTAAGATTAACCAGAAACACAAAAGATACGTGGAGAGAGTGAGACCAAACATCCACCTGGCAAGCACTAACTTTTCAGCCGGAACAGGTTTTGTTCACAGCAGTGTTATTCAGCAGAACTCCCTGGAGGAGAAGGAACATAAACCGGGCAAATCATGGAGATTATTGTGTGTGGCATGTTCAAAATCAGGCCCCAGTCAGCCACAGATAAACACTGTTCTCTGACGACAGTAGTTGCAGTGGCAACTGCTTGGCTGCCATCCTAGCTGAACTTAATACCTGCAACAGAGGCTGCTGACAGGCGATGGGGTCAACAACAGTTTTGGAAGGCTCCGAGAAAAGGGGTGGCATAAACACAGACTTTTGTCAGATCAACATCCTCCCCGCTTCACTGCGGGGAAAATCTTACATTTTACCACAACAGCAAAGGCAGGGGTGGGCACATCACAAAGCTCCCTTAAGCAGCTTGACTTTAACCCAAAGGCAGGAAGAAAGGAAAATCTGGATCAATTACTTCCACCAATTCCGTCTCCCGTACGGGATTTTATAGTTCATGCAGAAATAGGTTACGCTGCCAGTTCGTGTTACCCTCGCAGCGCTTCAGCCTCCCTCACTGACACACACGGGCAGATCCCGAGCCCTTTGATTGCTCCGCTCCCATCCTGAGCACACACAGAAAGCGTGGCACGGCTCTGTCGAGCCTGTTCCTTCTCGAAAGGGACTAATCTCATTTTCCCAGCCATCATTACACAGCTCTTTTCGATGCCCTGCTAGTTTTCAACAGCCAAACAAGAGACAAGAGCCACAAGCCCCAGTCCAGCCGCGGCTGCCCGGGTGGAGAATTCCTCTCCCCGCGCCAGGCACCGGCTGCCAGTGGAGCTTTAATTCCGCTGCCACTGGCGCAGAGGCCGCCGGACACTGAGCAGACACCGGAGGGAAGGGCAGGCCCAGCTCCTGGCACACACGCCGAGGATGTTTCCAGGCTCCTGGGAGTTTTGCAGTCGATAATGGATGATGCCACGAAGAGATCTCCCCACCCCAAGCCCCTCTCTCCGCGCAGAGCTCACCCGGGCACAGCACAGCTGCCACCCCACACCTCGCGACGCCACAAAACCCCCCTGTCCCGAACCGCCGGGGTAAACAACCCCGGAGGACGGGCCGGGCTTTGACTCCGTCGCGGCTCCG
>VXBB01012049.1:0-14488 GCA_013399915.1 Illadopsis cleaveri
TTTTAAATTTTATTTTATTATTTATTTTCCAGTGCACTCAGCCTAGCCTAGGTGCTTACAGTTCAACCAGGTGCAGAAATTATCAAGAATGGAAAAGATAAAAGCTCAGGGCCTTTTTGTGTTTTCAGACGGACAGATTCAGGACGTGCTCCTGTTACTTCTGCAAAGCAGGTTGTGTTCAGTCCTGGAAAAGAAAAAAGAAATTGATTTCAACAAATGCAGAGGAACCCAAACAACCTGATCAGGTAAATGAGCCTCAGCTGCTCCCAAGGCTGTGCCAGGAGAATCCTGACCCTAAATAAATAAAATTTGGAATCTTGATTTGGGGGTGAAGCATCACCATGAGGTAATGGGAGAGGAGCCTGAGCCTTATAATAGTGAGGCAGAAAGAAGTTTTAAGCTGGATTAGAATATTAGATTTGAGAATACAAATACTGGAAGTAGAATTGTAAAAAAAATGCTTAACATATTCTTTTACCCTTTTTCCGTGCCACCTGGTACTTTTTTTTTTTTTCTTTTTTCTTGAGGAGACACTCATAAAATAAATGTTTCAATAAACACCAAAAGGTCACTTCACAATTATTATGAACACTTTCATTAAAATGCCCCACCTCAATGGCCCTGGTGTGATTGCTCCAAAATGAATTACCTTTTCTAAATTAGTTCTGCCAGAAGCTAAATATACTCCTATAAAAATCAGAATGAAAATTGCTCCTTAGATGGGATCTTAGTATGGTTTGAATATTGTTGTGATGAGTAATTTTTGGGACAATGTGCCCCTTTTGGATCTGCAATACAATTATTAAAACAGGTCATGCTAACAAAGGTGAACAATTGGCAGTCCAGGGAAGAATTCCCAACCAACCCCTCAAATCCACCCCTTAATTCTGTGTATTGCTGGTCTGTATTAATTGGGACTTTACTGAGAGAGGGGAAAGAAAAGCCACACAAGTGGCAAACTCCTAGGTAGGAGTATTTCTGTACAATGCAGCAAAATCCAGATGCTGCAGAAAGCGAGAGGCAATAAATCCACAAATCCTGTGGGAACTAGAGAGCAGGAATTGGGATGAGAGCCCTGTTATTATTATTATTATTGCTTTCTTTAGCAGCGAGATCACAGGCACTTACAACTCGAGCTAGAGGAAACATTTACAGGCTTAAGTGCAGGAAATGTGGCTGATTCCCTGTGTTTCAGGAGTAATTTTCCTTCACACATACACTCCTCTGAAGCGTCTATTGTATAAATTGCATATATTTATTGCCATGAGGTGAATAATGCAGTTACCAGGTTGTGGGTGGAGATAAAGCCTCGTCTAGACATTCCCAAACTGTATTTCCGCCACTGAATTCAGCAAATGACAACAAGTGAATTCGACTCAATTGGGTTAAAAAGTAATGTCTGAGCTGAGCAAGCCTGGGACCATCAAACAACCCTAAATAAACAAAGAATGCAACTTTGGTATTTCACTGGGACTTGGAGAGGCTGAAACTCCCAGAACCTATAAATGAGCAAATCTGTGGTCCCCACATCTTCCCCAAACATTGGAATCATCTGGGGTTTTTTATTTAATGTTGAGAAATGTACTAACAGTGCTGTCTTCACCTGCAAAATTATCCACTATACCACGGGTGTTTGTGCTGAGGAAATTCTCTCTCTGGTTTATTTGTTTTAAGCTGTAGATGACGAGGGTTCTGTCTATATCCTAAAATAAAGGAAAATAAACTGGCTGGCAGTTCAATTCTATTAGATATTCATGTAGGCAGGTAAATTTTGAGTCCTGGGAGTCTTCGGTTTTTGAAAGAGGTTTTCCAGCTCTGGAGCTGCAAAAGAGTGGGGTTGTTAAAACAGAGCGAATTTGATAACAATATTTAATTACCTTGGACACGTACCCTTTGTTTTCTACAGTTTCATGCACGTTAAAGGTTCTTGTTTGCTTTGATTCCATAGAATCCACAGGGTAAAATACCAAAGTTTGATGAGCATAAAATTATATAGAATTCTTAAATGTCTGTGTTGTCAAATCTCTTTCTTTTCAAAGACATCTTTTCAAAACTCTGTTCAACTGGACTGCATGATTGGAGGAGGATTAATTCCTACCCAAGTCAAACCTAGTTTGTTTTCTAACAAATCACGTGAAACCAGTTAGAGATGTGTGAATTTATGGGAGGATTTCCTTCATAGGGACACCCAGTGACAGCAGGATCTCCTTGGAATCCCACACCACGGCAGAGAAAGAACAGAAATATTAATAAAGCCTAGAATTTGTATTGTACTGTTCACTTCCCAAGCAGAGATGACAGAAGAATGAATTCCTAATTCTGCTGGGGAGTCAGTGGGTGAAGGTTTTTGTGCTGGGGATATGTGAGGGGGTAGGAACACAAGATTTAGAGAATTTTGATTTAGGAGCCCCAAGCCTGAACTTGTAGCACTGACTTGTCCCTCTTTGTCCCAGAAATTAATCCGGAAGAAAAGTTGGAACAGAGGATGTTTCCTTTCCCTCTTTATTTTGCCACTGGTTTGTTGGACAGTTTGGGTGGGACATGGGGTATGTTTCTCTCCCTGTCCACCTCCCCTGTCTGCCATACTTCATCCATAAAGGCACACAAAGTTGTCCCTTAGATCTCCGTGGAAAACACAAATCCAACAAAAAACATCCCACAAGAATCCCCCTCAAACTCCCTCAACCAAGACAAACAACCCCAAAACGAACCAAGAAACCAACCAAAATAAAACAAAAAGAGAAAAAACGCCAAGCCAAACCAAAAAAAACCCCAAAAAACCCCAAACCAAACCCTCCCCTAATTCACTCCAAGAAAACAACAATAACCCAAGGCAATTTTGCTGAGGTTAATCATTTGGTGTGGAAATGTGGCATTGTCCTTGGATCCTAAGAGATGACCTGTCCTGAAATGTCTGCAGAGAGCAGGAGGTGCCCTTGCTCATTTATTTGGAGAATTAATGACTGAGGTAACATTTTTTACTAGAGTAGCTCTAGAAAACTGAGGAATATTCTCAGGTTCTTTCACAGTGTTTGAGTCGTGTGACAGCTGCTCCAGCAAGGTGCTTTCCTGACTCATCCTTTGTGTCATTCTTCTTTAAATATCAAAAAATCAAGAAGAAAAGAAGTGCAATTTTAAGATCAGGACGATTGTGACCTCTTGGATTTTGAAGAAAGATTTTTTGTTGCTGATTTTTTTTCTTTCTTTTTTCTGTCACAAATTAAGTGAATAATATGAATACTGAAAGAAGCTGACCTAAAATAAATGTTCAGTAATCAAAACTAAAAGCAAAGGCACATCACATCATCTTACCATTTCTTTTTGGACTCTGTTGCCCTGTTTATGTGCTCAAACTCAGTCTATCAAGCTGAATATATTGAGCTTTTTGATTGACAGGCTTTTCAACATCAGGTTTTATTTCTGTTGGTATTTTTCATATTTGGCAGTATTATCACGCCACCAGGAGAGAAAGAATTTCACTTTTAGCCATGCTTCAATGCTGCTGAATCTGAATAGCCAAAAAATACCTTCAAGCCCATCTGTCCAAGGAGAAAAAGAATCAATTTGAAGCTTATTTGTGCACAAACTGTAAATCACTGAGTTGTAAGAAGCACAATATCAGCTTCAGAAACATTACTTCATTATCAGCAGCTTCCATTTTTTTTTCAGTCACAACCACTAAGAACGTAGGAATTGAAAGAAGAGTGGGTTTGGGGGAGCTTTTGTAAATAAAAATTGTGGGATTTTTGTTCTTAATACTCCTTTGTTAACGCTTGAGGTTTTTATTACACTCCAATATTTATTAAGCATGTCTCTCCAAAAGTAAAAGTCCAAAGTTTTGTTGTTTGGTTCTTTGGGATTTTTTTTTCCCCCTTGAAAAGTCACTGTTTCATGTTATTTCATTATTTCAGAAACTGATGCTTTAAGGAACACAAAGCTCTGGAGCCTTGAGGAAATCTTTTGATTTCATCCCAAAAGCAGGAGCGTGTCAGCCTCTGGTTTGATCTCCTGTGGCGTCTTCAGTTTCACAGTTGCAGAATCGCAGATTTTTGCTTCCCAAACCCCAGAATAAGAGTCAAAACCTCTCTAATGAAGGGAGTGGGAGATGTCAGTGAGGCAAAGCTCAGCCCAGGGCTCAAAGCATGGCTTTGCAGCAAAGAAATGATTCAGAGGTGGCCTGGGGACTTCTCTCAGTGTCACTGAACCCTCCATGACATCAGCTGGTGTTTACCCGGCACAACAATTCCCAATTTACCTCATCTTCCAGTCAGGAGCCAGACAGCAAATCCCATTATTCAAATTCTTCCCCCGTTCAGCCTCAACCCTCATTAATCCCTGCATTAAAGCAGGATGCTGTGGAAACATTCCTTTACTCTACTGCAAGGAAAGCTCAGGGTCCTCTGGAGGATGTTTTTCCACCTTTATAATATATCCCACTGAAATAACAGAGAAGTAAATTATGTAAGCCCTGCAGCCAAACATGGGTATACTTTTATGAGAAATTCTTTGCTAAATAGTGTTCTGAAACCTTTAAAAATATATTTGTGGGGGTTTTTTTTATAATACATTTCAGGGAATGTACGCTGTCTCAAATTTAAATCAATTTTAAAGCTCCCTTTTCCCAAGACGTGGCTGACTTGGAGACTGATCTCCATGGCTCCACTGAGTAGGAGGAGGGGAAAGCTGCAGACTGGGAACCTTCTTACATATTTTAAAAAACTTAACTGTCGTCTCAATAAACCTTTAAACAGTTCAGGGTTGATTTTTCTGTATACATTCTGTATACATTTCTGTATACATTCTGTATCTTCCTTTACCAGGTATTTATGTACCTGGGAGAAGCAAACTGAATTTTCAGACCTAGGATGCTGTGAAATATATTTATGCTCATTTACTGTTGCTATATATCATTGGAGAAAACCACAAAAAAGCCCTGACAGAAAGATTTGCATCGCCGGAAGAAGCCTGGTTGATACTAATGACAACATATTTTAGGTACAGAGGAAAACAAACTTCTAAACTGAAGAAATGACTGTACGTTGTTTTTACAATTGAGTTTACCCCTACTTTATTGAAATTCATAACTCAATAAAGGATGCAGTGAGCTTAAAATATTAAAATGGAATTTCTGGTGTTCGAAAAAACGTAGTTCGCTATTTTATTTACTCAGATTAATTAATCAACATGACCAACACCTTTCAATGTGTGTGTGAAGACATTTCATTTTTGAGTAATACTGGGTGCCATGTGGTTTTTCAGCCTGCACATCGGCATTAACAAAATTCTCCCAGGCCATGCTAAATTATACTTTATATGCTGTGGTGTAAGGAGCAAAAAATAGTCAATAAGCAAACAGTAAAAGTGAAATACAGCGTATTCAAAAAGTAACCACAGACCTTTGGCACTATGGATTATAAATGGCCATGGAGCCCATAGGGATCTCTCCATCAGCTCTTCCACTGCTTCTTGAAAGAATAATTTTTTAAAATTTCATATAGATGGAATTTATCTGCCCATGTGTGTCTTGTACTGTGCCTTGGTGAATGGGGTCGTAGTGTAGAGGTAGTAAAAGTGTCACTTCCCTCTTTGTGGCCAACAGACATTATTTATTCACTCCAAAGAATGGAGTCTTCAGAGAAACTCCATTCATCCTGAAATAAATACATTGAACAGATGCTCAAAGGCTGCATGTTTGTGAAAATTTTTTTAAAAAAATAAATAATAAAAGAGTTTTTTAGTATCTTACTATAGGACAATGTTCAGGTGTGAAATCACATCTCTCAAGCTGCACCATGGGCTTGGGTCAGAGGGGTCTCTGTTAAAAAAGACCTTCATTTAAATCTGGTGAGGCTTCCAAACCCTTCAGTTCACATTCTATAATCCAGTTGCTCCGTGGTGCCATATGAACACTCCATCAGATCTAAAATCCCTCTTTATCAATAATATTATTCACATGAAAAACCCTCCTAAAACTCAGCCACCTCGACAAGACTGTCCTAAGCAGACATCTCAGCATCCACTGGAAATTTGCATTGTTTGTTTGCAGACATCTCTGCACTCGTCAATAACTTCAGCATAGGGGATTGCCTGGAAATCCCTGAGTGCCCTGTCCCAGGGTGTTCATCAACAAATCAACCACACAAATTGGCCTGGGCTGAACTGGGTATGTCTGGGGGAATCTCCAGAAGTGTTTGAAATCCCCACGCTGTGAAACACTCAGTTAAATGGTTGATTGTTCAGTCAGTCCATTAGTTACAGTTTTGAGGAATATCTCAAACCAGACACCAAACCCTTTATCTCATCTGTGCAGACAAGCAGTTACACAGTCCCTGAAACAGCCAGGGTTTTAATGGCTTAAATACATGAACAGACACAATCCTGGTATGGCTGCACCACAACCGTGGCTGAAGAACAAATTTTATTTTCATAGCTCCAATCAATAGCTGAAGTCCTAGAAGTCTTGAAAGTGGGGTTTTTTTTAATATACAGAAAGTGGTGGGGTTTTTTTTCTCACCACCTATTCTAGAGAGTCCAGAATCACTGCCGAGCTCAGAGAAATCCACTGGGTACATCTCCAGAGAGCCTGAGTCCCAGACACTGTGACACTCAGGACTGACTCGCTGCTGTCTCCTGACAACTCTGAGCCTTGTGCTTGTTCTGGTTTGGAAAGATAGGTGTCTGCTAAGGAAGGCAGGAGCTTCCATTGGAATNTAATGCCAATATCAGCTGGAAATTCAGATGGAAATGGGAAAGTTTTGGACAAATATGGAAGGAAGTTGCTGGGACAGCTTTCTGATCAGAGCAGTGCAAGCTAAAGGAGTTGACTGATTTTCCATTCTTATTTTGTGATGAATTTCTTTTCATTTTAAAGGTAGTGTTGCTCATGTAATAGGGGTCAGAAATAAAATATGAATACATTACTCCAAGTAAAAACGTTGTGAGTTCCTCAGATTTGACTGTCCTTGATAAGTCTTCCTCCTACTCCAAACAGCATCCTCAAACAATTCCCAGACTCAAGAACCAGTGTCTAAATCTCTGTTAGTGAGGTGCTCAAGTCAGTGAAGTGGTCATGGAAACAGAAATAGTTGTGATGAGAATTCAACAAATAAACTCTGTACCATGAGGCTGGTATCAAATTAAATCCAGTCTAGTCACAGAGATGGGACCTTAGTGGTAGGAGCATAATAATTTCACTTTTGGAATTATTTAATCATGGAATGGTTTGGGTTGGAAGGGTCTTCAAGTCCACCCAGTTCCAACCCATGGCAGGGAAACCTTCCACTATCCCAGGGTGCTCCAAGCCCTGTCCAACCTGGCCTTGGACACTTCCAGGGATCCAGGGGCAGCCACGGCTTCTCTGGGCAACGTGTTCCTGTGTCGGCTTTATAGGGGTTCAAAGTAAACCAGATTTCTGGTTTAAATACATGCCTAATTTGGTCTCATTTTGCTCATTTAGTTCTCTAACAGGAAGAAAAAAAACCCCAGTGTTTTCATATGTTCTTAATTTGAGAGCACAGAATAGCTCAGTAAGTACCAGCTTGGGGAAGTCAAGGTAAAGGAGAAGGAAGAAAAAGGGAAACAAAGCTTTTGATAATCTCACTTGTTCTTCAGATTTGTTCTTCACTACAAGAAGGCAAAATACAGAAGCACTTGAAATACTTGGAGATGAAGAAATAACAAGGAACAAGACAGAGGCATGACTGAAGGCTTGAAATTCAACATTTAGAGCAAGTTCAGTAGTCCAGGACTGATAAAGTCACTGTGTTATTCCCTTTGGTTCTCCATAGTGCAAGAAATGATTTATCCAAAAGGTTCTGACGTTCTCAGGAAGCAGGTTTAACATGAGGGATGTGTTCTGCCCCAATCCTGTCCTTCCATCCCCAAGAGACAGCAACAATAAATTATTTTATACAATGCAGTGAAAGGAAAACTCGCTCTCACTCTCCAGTTTTCCTCTCCCTAGTCACTCCTGTACTGCCTGACATCCAAGGAAAGATCTCCTCTATTATTGCTTTTTGTTCCTTTTTTAAAATGATTTTCTTTGGTTGTTTTGCCCCAAGGTTCCAAAGGAAAAGCAGAAATATAGAAGAAGACTAAAATGCATCACAAGTTTGACAAAGACAAAGGACACATAAAAGCAGTGACGAAAGTCCAATCTTAGTCCTTGGTGGAGTCAATGAAAAAGTAAAAAGATCTTGTTCTCTCTGGGGTTACATTTATCACTGTAATTCACGCCAGGGGAAGAAATATTTAGATGTTTTGTGTCTGGATTGGCCAATTCAGGTCACCAAGGGGCTCAGCTGCAATGCCAACACTTTTCTAAGACCAACAGAGCCAGTCTTTCCTTTAGCCAAGAGGCTTCGGGTGAATATTTGAGCCACGTTATGTGCAGGTATCTCATCGCCACCAGATTTGCATGTTTGAACTTCTGAAGATTATCTCATTTATGGTCCCAACAATAAAGAACTGTTAGGGTTCTCATTGTTTTTTTAAACGAAAAAATACAAAAATAACACTGATTTTTCTTCCAAGATTAGTTTTAAAAATCCTTTATTAACACAAACACATATTGAAATTTACAATTTAGCCCTTATAACACGTAGCTGGAAAAAGACTATGGGGAAAGGATAGTAGAAATAGAAAGTATGACTGGGAACTCTTCAAGCCTCCAAAAATAATAATAATTGCAAAACACTCAAAATGGGATTCTTGCAACTTTTTTGCTCTCTAACCTCATGAGATTTTCCAAATGTATCAGAGAAGAATTTGTGCTTCTCAATAAGACAAGTATGGTAACAGCCACCTCAAAACCAATTTGTATGATTTAGAAGCAAAAACTTCCAAATGAGAAATGCAGGCTCAAGTAGAAGTCATAAAATAGGCTGGGTTTAGGTTTGAATTTTCAGTCTAATATTATCTGCAGGTGGTTTGTCGGTGCACACACTCTTTACCTGACATTTAATGTGATTTTCTTTTCCTCTTGGTCAAAAAGACAAAAGTTACCTTCCAGCAATGATCAGGGATCTCATTTCTTCAGCAAATATTGTTCCTTTTTGCAGGTGTCAAGGTGTGTTCTCATTTTTCCTCAATTTCTACACCAGCATTAAGTTTATATTCTCCGTATTTCAGTAAATCAAAAAAGGGTTTGCTATTTTTGTTATAGCTGAAAAGATCTTGCCTTTCTGGGCTCTTTATTGTTCATTTTATTTATTCAGAACTGTGTTTCAAACGAGTTTATTTTTATCACACCCAACTGTGTATACATTCAAGCTTTAAAAAGGAGTAATTATGGCGCAGCTTCAAGTCTCAAAAAAGTTTTGATTCAGACATTGCAGAGTTCTGAAAGATGAATTTTCTCTTTGCAAAATGCCACTCACGTTAATGACTGATTTTGCTCATTTTTCTGTCTTTAATAATTTGTCATTCTTAGCAATTAATCTCTATTTTCTTTCATTAGAGACCAGCCTTCAAAAGTGCTGGTAATTCAGTTAATGTTTACATTGGAAATTTGTGGAGTGAAGAGAAAAAGTTGATCTTTTAGTGAGTGCATTGGCAGAATGGGAACAAAAAGCTGCTATTAAAATTGATATTACTTAATGTCATACAACTGGGATTTACTATTTGTCCAGGAAGAGAAAATAAGAAAAAGTAATGAGAAATAGAGTTATTCAAAGTCCAGTAAACTCCCTGAGGTGTGTTGTAATGGAAAAGAGGGAAGTTTTTTTTTAATCTCTGCATGAATTTGATTTCTGTCCTGTAGACCTTCAAAATCCAAGCTGGACCACATACCTACAAGTTTGTCTTGCTAGAAATTCAAGCAGTGTTCAGTGTCCTGTAGGATGGGAAAATATCCTGAAATAAATCTTAGAAATGCACACAGGATCTTTTCATTCTCTTTTCCAATGCTACTTAATCCAGGCCCAAATACTACCCAGATTGGAAATTATCCCAGCATCCCAAACACTACAGATACTGCACACGGAATTCTACCCATTAATTCAACACCTGGGATAGTGGGAGGTGTCCCTGCCCATGGCAAGGGGTTGGAATGAGATGGCCTTTAAAGTCCCTACAAACCCAAACCATTCTGTGATAGTCTGATTTTTTTTAACTGGAAAATATCAGTTGAGGAAGTTAAATCATTGTACAAACTCGATTTTGCTTTGTCATTGTAATTCAGTTCAAGGAATAAAAATAACGAAAATGTTTGTGTAAGAAAAAGCTGAGTTTTGGTCCCTGTTACCATCAGTCAATTGTGAAGCATTTGGAGAAATTAATCTCATTCTGAGACAGTGCCTAAAACTCTGCTGTAACCATCCTAAAAAAGGACTAGGTTTGTCATTAATTTCAAGCAGACACCTGAGCCACCAGGTGTGTAGGCTGGGAGCCTTCAGCATCGGATGGAAAAATGTCCCGCCAAATTTACCAGTGAGATTATTCACTGTGGAACTCCACCTAAAATCTCTCTCTGCCCACACTGACCTGACTCACAGTAATTTCTGCAGCCACAGCTGCCAAATATAAAAAAATTAAACATTTTAACCCTTTTTACCAATTCACTGCCAGCTCAATATTAACCCTCTTCACCTTTGGGTGCTGGACTGTGACAGAGACAAGAGAATTTAAAACATAAAAAGATGTATGGTAAAAAGAGTATATTACACCTTTTATTTATATCCACTGCTGTACCTAGAAGTGTTAAGTTTATGGTTGAACTCAATAACCTAAAGAATCTATTCCAGCCCAAATGATTCTATGATTATTTACCTCAAGTTTCCAAATCCTATAATTTTTACAATTTCAGCATGGGTAGAAAATTGTATATTGCCCAGTGCTGGAACCCTAACATCTCATCTTAAAATAATAATACAATAATACTTTTTTTTTTCCTGGCATGCAGGTAATAGTTTAACTCATGAGAGATAAACATATGTTTTCTGCCTGAATTTTTCTTTCTTCCTCTTTTTTTCTCCTGTTTCCCTTAATCCATGAACCCTGAATTACACACCATGTTTCCTACTCAGACCTAGGCTTGAGAGGAGCAGGAAATATTTTCTTTATTGTCTCTTCCAACCTAACCCATTCGACAATTCTCTGATAATTTCAGTACATTTGGTGTAGAAGTTTTGCCTTTTTTTTTTCTTTTTCTTGTTTTGTTTTGTTTTAATGAAGATGTTTTCCAGGCTCCATGTGCAGCTCTAGAGACCAACAGCAAAATGTTTCCTCAACATCATCTTAAATAGAAAGATTCTTTTGTGTAAAGCAAACAGATCAAAAACCTGGATCAGAAAATCTCTTAGCACATGCCACTATCACATTTGCAATAATAAACATGTCTCTTGGAAATACTCTGGATATTACACAGGTCTCCAGGGGAAAGGCAGGATAATTGTGAGTTTCAGCATTCCTGAATGCCTTGGCAGCTGAGAATGCCAGTTCATGTTCCTGGATCCAAGATATGAACAAATTATGGTGAAAGATCTCTGGGTTTGGCAGCATTTTCTGTCTTTTCTCTCATTTTAAGCCCTTTCATATTGGGAATGGGCCTGGCATAACTTCACCAAATGACTTCATGAGAAAATCAAATAATGGCAAATGTTTTTAGCCATTGTTAATCTTCATCACACATCAGGCCCCATATCCATCCCTAAATCTAGTCCAGCACTTTTATCCCAGTATTCTCATTACAATAAAAAAGTAAACTCATCATTCAGAGCCAATAGCAGAGTGAAATATAACCATTGCTGTGAAATTCTATCACAGATATTTACCTGCTGTCCTGAACTTTTCAACTGAACCTGAAAGGCCAAGCTGGAAAAACAGAGATGTCCAGGTTGGCCAGGGGAAGGGGAAAACACTCCAGGAGCCAGAGAATGTTTTCAGCCTTGAAAAACGAACACTGAGAGGGAACAGGCTGGGTGAAAGCAGAAGGAGAGAGATTTAAATGAAAAGCCACTGAGGGTCAGGACAAAACAGGTAGAAATGGAATAGGAATGCATATAGAATGGAAATTAAAGGATTTATGGCTTTCAGGACTTTGTGACAGCCTCTCAAGAAGGGAAGGGGAGCAAAGGCCAGAGACATTCAAAGCAGAGAACAATAAATTTTTGAAGGGAATTATGAAGTACCAAGGCTCTGACAAAAAAAAAGGGTTTGAACTGGATTGCTGAGAAGTTTCCTATTTTTATCATCTTTTCAGCCCTCCAAATCAGAGAACACCAGAATTAATCCACTGTTTAATTCATTGGGAATAAGCAGCTGAACTTTGGGGCTATATATAAATATATATATATATGGAATGTGCCCAGCTTATGGCTTGTTAAAAAACCACTAAATTGAGAAAATGTCCAAACTGCAATGGGAATTTAAACTGCTGCCCAATCATGTCCTGTGGAAAAGGAGAGGGATTTTACACAAGGGCATGCAGTGATAACACAAAGGGAAAAGACCTTAAGATGAAAGAGTAGATTTAGATTAAATATTGGGAATAAATTCCTTATTGTGAGGGTAATTTCTTCCTAATTTCACTGAAATGTCTGATGAAATATCAGCTGCATCATGTTTGACAACAGCGATTCTGGTATTTTGATTTAACACCCCTCATCCCACAACGGAAGAACAGTTATAGACAATTAACACGGACTGACCACGCATCCTAAAAGGGGAAATATTTCTGTCTGCTTTTTGAAACGTGGGATTTCATCTGGATGCTCCCACACCACGTAAGGATGAGCTGAGTCACAAACATAAAAATAAATAATGAGATAGATCAAGCCCAGCCCCGTGACTGAGCCCAGGTTTAACCTCAGAGCAGCTCAAATGTCTCTGATGCAAAATTTTGCCCAGCAGAGCACAGCTCATACCTCACAAATGAGCAGCAGGCAAAGAGGGAGAGCTGGCTTTGCACAGCCAAACTGCAGGGAAAATACAAATATCAGAAACATCCTGCTGTTCACAGAAAAAATGGAAATATTTTAGTGCAGAACTCTGCTTTCCAGGGGTTGTTGTGACCCCATTCTTCTTGCCAGTTTAAGATGAGCCTTCCCTTTTCCCAAAAGTCCTCAGTCTTGGAGAGGTTGTTATCCAGGGAAAGACTTGCCAGTCAAGGTGCACTAAGGGCAGAAAAAAAAGTGAGGACAATAATAAGTTTTAGTGGAAGAAAAGGTCTTGAGGTGATAAATCTAAAGCTTCCAAATTTGTAGGAGTTTTTTTAATGGTCCTACAGCTGTGTTTTCTTGTTTTTTCTGGGTGAAAGACCCTTCTAAACACAAGGGGAAGTGGTTTAAATATATTTTTTTCCAATATCAGTTCTTGTTACTTTTTCATCTTTCCCAATATAAATTAAGGGTTGTCACAGTAAATGTGCTCCATCTAAAAACAGCTCAGAGCAAATCTGGGTCGCTGATTTATGGAAAGATCTGCTCTCCATCTGCAGGTTTTTTGGGATATTTTTATAAATAACTAAGACCACGGTATTGAAAAATGTATATTTCAAGTTAATGGATGAAAGTTTCAGGAATTAGGAGTAGTGAGATGAAGGAAAACAGGAACAATTTAAATGCAAGATCAATGTTATAGGTAGAAATGAGATCTAATTCAGATAAATGTAAAATATACTCAGCTGTGGAGCAAACACTGACAAAGAGCATATATTAAATTGAAGAAGATAAGGCAAAAAATAGGAGTGCTGTAGAAGGGAAATAAAGTAGAACAAAACAAAATAAAGCATTACATGGATGATTGAGGAGAAATAGAAAGGAGAAACTAAATAAATTTTTGTATGGGAAGAGGAATGAAATGGAAAAATATAGAATTTATCAACTCTAAACTCCACTTCTTTCAAAGTCAAGGTCAAACCTACTGTTGATCAGGCCAAGGATGAGCTATAAAAACCTCTGGCTATTTATAAACAATAAGTAGTAATTTCAAGAGGAGTTTAAATGGGAGAGGAGGGACTTGCGTGGGAGGATCTATTTTAATTAAAGTCAGTATCAATCACCTTTGCAAGCAAATATTCCACTGCCAGCAATGACTCCCAACTATTTTTGTTTGGCCTAAAAATATCACTGTAAAACAATATTCATTACATCTCTGATCCGTGGAGTTTGAGGCTGTCAAAGATTTATTTTCCCTCTCTTAAACCTCTGAAGTCTCTCTGAACCCAGGAGAGGGAGGTTGCCTTGGTTTGGAAAGACAGGTGTCTGCTAAGGAAGGCAGGAGCCTCCCTTAGAATGGAAAATGTAAACTCCCTCCCTCTGAATTATTACAATTTTGAAATTAAGGGTCTCTCAGGCAAAGATGTGGGAGTAGGAATAACAGTACTTTACTAGGAATATAAAATTAAAATTTAGTAGTACAAATAAAAACTGCTGACAGAGTCAGAACATAACCTCACATCCTGTTGGTCAGCGTGTTGGGAGCAGTCCAATCAACTCCTTCTGCAGTGACAGATGTGGTTCTGGTGGAGCAGAGATGATCCTGTAGAAGG